>JAQFZX010000638.1:0-50039 GCA_034682405.1 Hydroisotoma schaefferi | reverse complement strand
GTAGTAGTAGCAGTAGTAGTAGTAGGAGTAGTAGCAGTAGTAGTACTAGTAGCAGTAGTAGTAGTAGCAGTAGTAGCAGTAGTAGTACTAGTAGCAGTAGTAGTAGTAGCAGTAGTAGCAGTAGTAGTACTAGTAGCAGTTCAAGTAGCAGCAGTAGTAGTAGTGGTAGTAGAAGTAGTAGTAGTAGATGTAGTAGTAGTAGCAGTAGTAGTACTAGTAGCAGTAGTGGTAATAATAGTAGCAGTTCAAGTAGCAGCAGTAGTAGTAGTGGTAGTAGAAGTAGTAGTAGTAGATGTAGTAGTAGTAGTAGTAGTAGATGTAGTAGTAGTAGATGTAGTAGTAGATGTAGTAGATGTAGTAGTAGTAGTAGCACAATGCGTAGTAGTACCGGTTGTAGAAGGAGTAATAAAGGGTATGTTTATGGTAAAGAGGGAAGGGTGGGTGAATATCCTGAACAAATCTCGATTTCACGCTTTTATTAAATCCATTCGAGTGGAAAAGTCGAAGAAGATTTCTTTAGAAAACTATTCTTCTGATCTCGAAACTCAACCTTCCTATTTCTACGTTCAATGGAGATAGTTTTACATTTATATTATCTTACACAAGAAAAGCTTGAATAAGTCACTTTCAGGGTTTCTTGGAAATTTCTTCATGGCTAAAACATGCTAACCAACATGCAACGCTACGGGACATTGTGTCCTATTAAAATATTATCACAAAAATCACTTAACCTATACACCGTACCTTGTGAGCTTTTTAAATTAAACCCCCAATGCTTTAACAAGATGTTAATCTGGTAAACATTCAAGCTATTCAACTATTTGATATAATATATAACCAGCCTTACTTCACGTCTACACAAGCTACTAACTTTTGTTTAAAATATCTATATTTATATGCATTTTTCTATCAAAACCTACTACTTTTGTCACTCACTACTCATACTACTTCTGAAACTACTACTAATATTATTCTTGGCAACAGATAAACTGCTTTAGAAAATAGTTAGTCTAATTAAGGAAGTACTTTTAAGGATTATTCTCGTAGCATTTGAATAAGAATTTTAGAGATAAATTTCAATAAAAGCCCGTTAAATTTTTGTCATAGGCTATTCTTTCATTTTCTATTTTCTTCACAATTTAGTATCCAAACCTCCAAGTTCGTATTGTGTTTGTACAATTCCTACAACTTGTAGTTGCAGTCCGACTATTTCTGTTGCTATTTCCAACTCCTACAAATCCCTTGGGAACCCTTGAAACTACAACTGACAGTAGTTCCTATAACTCTACTGTGGATTGTACACTTTGACTTGGATATTTCACTTTCTAGGGAAATTTCCACCCTTATCTAGTTAAGGCCGTCACTCACGTCCATGACAATTTTACATATCTTAAGAAGCCAAGAAGCTTTGTAAAACTCTGCTATGCATAACCCTATCTCTTAACTCTTATTAACCCACACACGATAGTATTGAGAATCTACCAGGGACATTTTGTTTGGTGATCAACCATACATTATTGGTACCCTAAAGTAAAGTCCGTCCGATATGCCTCGGCTTATATATGAAAAAAGAAGATATTTTGAAGCATGTTTAACATGGGAGAGATACCCCTTTTAACATGTAAAGGATAGGCGTGCGGCATAATTAACGAGGGCGGCATATCGGACGGACTTTAGGGTATGTCTTCTTTATGCGCAAAACACACATCATGAAAAAGAATTAAATTTTATATTAAACACAAATTATTTTGTAATTTTTTTTACCAATTTTGTAGTTTTGCTACCGTTTGTGTAAATCTTGAATTAAATTAATAACGGAAATTCCACAGGTCGTTCCCGTCTTGTGATTCGCTTGAATAACGTGAATAAAACAATAATTAATTAATTAACAGACGCTCTCGGGTGGACAGTAGATAGGTTAAATTAAAATAGTATTTAATTGTACATTAAAATTGATCCGCAGAACTTTTAATGATACACGCCAACTTGAACTACAGAACTTCATGAAAGTGGAAGACTAGAATGTGGTACGCGTATCGCTTTATGCATAAATGTCCTTTGCTAAGTAGTAACTTCTATAAATTGTATTTACCTAACGGACAACTCAACATAACCCTGTTCAAAATAATGACATAATAAAATAAAAATATAGCTTAGTATCCAGAAAGGATGGCCGGGTTGTATGTGAATTTGATCTTTGACTTGTTAAATTGCATGCACGAGCGAGCATAAATTAGGACTTTTTGGGGATGAAATCTAAACCCAATTACACTTTAAAAGCTTTTTGTTTCTTCCTTAAAGAAATAAATATTATTGTGAGGAAGGAAGTTTTAGTAAAAGTAATGGTATATCTAAAAGAAGGGGATGCATTCATCTCTCCGTTTGTGTTACAACTTTAAGAGTTAACTCCATTTATTCTCGAATCTTATCTGATATTTCATAAAAAAGGAACTACACGTTTTGACTTTCCAAATGTATAAAGAAGAATATCTACACATCCTATTGATTAAAAAACCTTAAATCCCCTTGAATGTTTAACCCTTTCCTTTTCATGCTAAAATATAATAGGAATGATTGATTTTGGTCCTTGAATCCATACCTAATTCAGTAATTGATTGGTTATTTCTATTAATTTTATTTCAGCCTCTGGCCTATTCTCAGGGGATAAGATAGCAGCGATTCAGCGTCGTAAATCGTCCGGTTCTAGTGAGCTAGCTTCATCATCGGTCTCTTCTTCTTCGGGTGGATCAGCATCAATATTTCCGGGTTGTTCCCTCCTGAACAAAAGTCAATTATGGTCCATAGTCCTTGTCCTTTTAGTCATCTCACCTTCGGCTCATTGGCTTTCCTCAGTTGAGAACAACATCCTTGATTTAACTTCCGGAACAAAACTTGTACTAACTTTCCTCGTTTTCCTCACCATTAACTACAAGGAGGGAAGCTGGGAGGGAGCTGGACAAAATATCAACATCAACCTCAATCAGTGACAACTGACAACTTGTCTCTGAAGTAAGGAAGCTTGGCTCCTTTACGGCTGAACTTGCTACCTTTAGGAAGACTTAATGGGACAATGAGACGGGATTGGTTTCAAGGACCATTTCACACCTTCACGACCCAAAAGACTGGGTGGAGAACAGGGATGGAACTGCACAGGGGTTTATACATTCTACCACATCATAGAAACCCGTTGTTTAGATAGGCAAACCCTTGAAATCATTTCCAATTAAACCCAACATAAAGGAGTAGGAACTTTGTTCAGGAAATTTAATCTGCAATAGAGAAAAGTACAATGCAGTTGCCTCCCGGTAACTCCCAATGCAGCTGCCTCCCGTAACTCCCAATGCAGCTGCCTCCCGGTAACTCCCAATGCAGCTTACTCCCGGAAACTCCCAATGCAGTTGCCTCCCGGTAACTCCCAATGCAGCTGCCTCCCGGTAACTCCCAATGCAGCTGCCTCCCGGTAACTCCCAATGCAGCTTACTCCCGGAAACTCCCAATGCATGGGACTGCAGGAAACTCCCCAGTGAAGTTGCCTCCCGCAGTTGCCTCCCGGAAAGTCCCAATGCATGGTACTGCAGGAAACTCCCAATACAGTTGCCTCCCAGCTGCCTGCAGGAAATTCCCTAAGCAGCTGACTGTAGGAAACTCCCAATAGCTGCCTCCTTGAAATACTCACTGCAGTTGCCTCCCGGAAACTCCCAACTAGCCCAAAATCCGAAACCCGTGAAAATCCCTATACCCTGGAACTTCATAAAAAAACACGGTTCCACGACCAAGCGTCTTGTATCATCTACTCGAAGTTTAGAAAGATGCTTCTTTATACATCCAAGAACAGAAAGCTGACAGAAGCCTATCTCAAAGATTCAAAGAATGAATGTAGTTCCTGGATTGGATATCATGATTCTATACTTTTAGGTCCAAATTTAAAGAAGATGAGTGGAATGGAAACACCTGACTCAACCCATTTTGTTCTGACTCAAGAGACAGAAAGAATTTAGAAGAAACCATTGTATAACTTTGCTGAATGCTGCTTTTTCGACGAAGCATAAAAAAACCCAGCGGATGATGAGGAATGAGAAAGATAAAGAAAGAATTTAAAGAATTGGACAAGTAGAACCTGTTTCCTAGAATAGATCTCCTTCCATCTACTCTCAGTCTCTGACTTATTGTCCCTTCTACTACTACTACTACTCTCTTCTCTCTATCATCTTTCTAGAAACATTATGGGTGAAAGTGTGCACAGACTATACCTACTCCCATGGATTCATAACAGTTTCGTCAAATAATAAAAATAAAGTGAAAGTTACGAAAGCACACGGGGTAATCTAGAAGAAGACTGGATTATACCGTTTTTATCGGTTAAAATACAGCCTGTGTAGCATTTTACGTGAAATTCACCAATATAAACTCAACTGAACAGTGAAAAAATATTTCAAGTAAAAAAATACCAGAATAAAACAAGAAAAAAAAAGTTGCACCACTACTAAACTACAAATGACTAAAATTCCATTTTAAGTATCAGAAAACTCGCAATTTGGAGACAGTTTCTTAACTTAAATTGTGTGCCACCGTGTAGCTCGTACCGACTTGGATTCATTCACTACTCAGTCCTTTTTTTATACAACTTGCATCGACAAGAAATACCTTTCTCAAGGAATCTTTTTAAAGTTATGAAACCATCAAAAGCGAACCTTATGATGGGAGTTTTGAGTTTTGAGTTTTGAGTTTTGAGACACCCTGTACATTATAACTACAAAGAGAAAGAAGGTTAGTGGGTGAGAAGCCGGGGTGTAAGTAGGTAACAGTTCCATTCATTCCTGCTTTCTGAAGGTGAACTGATGATGAGAGAGAAAGTAAAGTAAAATGTGAAAAATCTCAAACGCTCCGGTTCATCAAGATCCCATGAATTCCTCTCTCCCTCTCAATAGATATATTTCTTACTTATTTTTACCTCACGATTTCCTCCAATAATACCTCACCTAGCTATACCAAGACATGAAACAAACAAGAAGGATTAACTCGGTTCCTTCAACAAAAAAATTGCTAGAGAAAAAAGTAACGGACTGAAGAGAAAGAGTTTGCAAAGTATTTTTTTTACTTTTTTTCGCAAGTCTTTCCCTTTTTCTTCCCTTGTGCAAAAAGGGGATTTAATGTAATTACTTACGTGAGTTAGGCCGCGTACCAAAACCTCACCAACTAACCACCAGATACTTTAACGTGTCTTTTCTAACAACTCTTTCGCTCCATTTGTCTCTCTCACTTTCTATAGAACTATCTACTTCTCTCTTAGGTGGCTACGTATACTATTTAATGAACTGTCAAGAAGTAAAACTTTGGGGTAGAACACAATATTGGAGATTACATTGACGTCTTCTGGGCTGTTTGCGAGCATGAAAAATTTAGGGAAAGTATAAGAATTGTGTAGTTTAATTACATTTTACTCTGTGGTAATTTAATATAATTATTGCATAGAATTATACATAAATTATGGCTAGCTTATAACTAATTTTATAACTGGTCATTTTGTGAAGGATTTATGAGAATAATTTATATTTTCTGCAGAATAATTTCAGAAATGTAAAAAATTCCCCTTGAAATTATCAAAAGGGGGAGGTAAGAATTTATGTATGGATTTAGATCTAAAGTACCAAAAAAAACACATAAAAATATATTTCATAAGATTGCACTATATTAAAGGGATTTGTTTGGAAATAAAAGGTTGCAGGGATATTTCCGGAATTTAAGGATATGTCAAATTCGGGGTGGAATTTCACGGGTATTCCGGGTTTTTTCTTGGTGCTTTCTACTACTGACTGTACATTCATGTTGTTGGTTAATAAATTCCCATGGAATCTTCACTACTTACTCCTATTACATACATACAGTACATTCTATCTATCTTTCTGAGGTGGTTGTTGTGAACCTATTCTCCTGTTTAGCATGTAAACGCCCTTTTTAGTGTAATGGAAAAATCCAATTTAAGTAAATTTAAATTACAATAATGAACAAGACCTTTAAAAACTAAATAAGTAACCTCAAAATAAATATGGTTTTGTGATACTTTCTAGAAAATGTTAGGCTTTAAAGTCATTTACAAGTAGTTGTCCTGATTAAAATTCTAAGCTAGACAAGAAGATAGTTTGTACAACTGTTGGTTTAAAATTTAAAAATCCATATACCATAATTCCCTGACAATATGCCGCGGCTTATGTATGAAAAAATGATGTATAAACATGTTTAACATGGGAGAGATTCCCCTGTAAATTATAGCATGCGGCTTAATTAACGCGAGCGGCTTTTGTCAGGTAATTATGGTACTTGGGATTAAATTGTCATTCCAATTAATATATTATTATACTAACTTTGACTGCAACCTCTCTACTCTAGTCTTAGGTGTATTCTTGGTGGGTGTGGCTCCAGTCTACAGATAATAAAACTGAAGTTTATTAATGTATAAAAAGTGGTGAACAAATTGACTAAACTTTTTCCCTGTTATGGGAGCAGAAATGACAGAGGTGACAGTGATTTTTATCACGGGATTTTTACTCCCTTTTGGACTCTGGGAAAGAAAGCTACCGGCAACAGTTAGCCAGCAGGAAAGGGCTCTCCAGTTTGCAAGCACATCCGGGGGTTTTTTTTATACCCCGGATCTGTATTTTTTTTGGAATTCTTCATAAGTACTTCGGAGTGTGATCATTTCTAGCTTAAGAATTTTAAAATGTTTTTCTGCAGTATTTTAACATTAATATCTCATAGAAAAAATGTGAATTGTCATTTAAGAAAAAAATGTTTTAATAAAAAATGAAACTCTCTCGCAAAATAATAAAGGTAAATTGTTGTCCAGTGTGGTACTTTTTTTTACGGAGGAGCAAAAGCTACAAAAAGTTTGGTAACGAAACACTAAAAAGTGGTGAAAGGTTTACGCAGTTGGGGGCATTTGGTGTAAAAAGTTATGTTTTATTTCCTCGTAATAAATAGAGAAAGGGATGGAGTGAAAGAAAGCGGCTGTTGGGGATATGAAAGTACTATTACTACTACTACTGCTATCACTACTACCACTACTACTACTACTACTACTACTACTACTACTACTACTACTACTACTACTACTACTACTGCTGTTACTACTACTACTACCACTTATTTCTCCTGCCACTATTAGCACTTTTTATTAGTACAACTAAGACCACAACTTACTTATGTTATCCATCCCAAACGTGAACGGTTTGACTTCTTTGGGAAAACTTCTTGGGATAAAAATTGTAAAAGTTTATTAGACAAAAGATTAGGTGTAGTATTAGAGGATGAATTAGATGGTGGAAGAACAGGGTGAAATAAATGGAAGGGTCGAACTTTGTTAGAGAAAAGGTGTTGGATGGACGGTAATGAGAATTTCGTGGTTGGTTGCATTTCCTCATTCCTTAATTTCCTTCGAAAGGATTTTAATCCCGATTCATTCAAGATTACGAGAAAATATACCAAGTAGAAGGAAGAACTGCTGAATCTACTAAAAGTAGTATTTTGTTAGGGAAACTTATCATCATTTGGGCCTTATTTTTATATTAATTTGCAAAGAATAACGTAAGTTAAGTTTTAGAGACTTTAGAATACAAGACGATTTAAAATATAAGTATATATTAGTTTAGATTTGGGAAATATTCTGAGTTTTTATAGCAGAAAAAGTCATCAAAGTAAAAGCGATTGTAACGGTCCATATTTACTAGAATTAATAAGCTTTTAAGCTGTTACAACAAACGAGCAATCCTAAAAAGCTGCAGTTTGTCAAAAACCGGGACTTTATTTATGAAACTAGAGCCACTGCATTGTGACGTCATAAATTCCTATAATGGGAATTCATTCAGTTGAATTGAATGCAAACTAAACGAAGGGAAAGTTAACTTTCCAAAGGGGTAAAGTTTTCAAATGAATTTGATTCTAAAAGATTGGTTAACTCTGTCCCCGTCCCAGATATCACATTTGATTAGACGATGAGAAATAAAACTAAATTCAGCTTTTTATTCACCATTCACTCCTCGGCCGGTTAAAGGAAAGTTGGGAAAAGTTTCTAATATGAATTGACGATAAGAAGTTACCAGTTTGGGACCAAAAGGAACAACCAAGAAATAAAGAGCGAGACAAAAAGGAAATTGGGAATGACCCTTGCGAGTAAAACCTTAATAATCCAAATTGACGTCAAATCGTCCTTAAATCGCCCTCTAAGTAAAAGTTGAACTTACTTTAACCTTAGAGAACAATGGATGATAAATTACCCAAAATAAAGTAACAAGAAAAAGACCCATTCAACTGTGGAATTTGAATTTTTTTTCTGGAAAAACTTTCCAGCATACTCATCCATTTCTCTGGATCGAGGGAGAAAGTAACATTAATACTACTGAGGATTATCATATATTATACGAGCCCAGCCTCCAAGACTTGGTCTCTACCAAGTACATTTTTAATTTTAAAAAGTGCAGCATATCTCTCTCTTGCTATCAAATTAAAAGTTGAACAGTTAAAACATTTTGCAATCTTTCCTTACAAGACAATTATAATTTAAATGCAACCCCTTCAGGCTTAATGGCAATCCTGTTCTTCCAAAGTTCAATATTATAACGGTAGTGCAATTATTATTAAATACTTTTGCTTTTTTTAACTCTTGGACGGGTTACATAACTGTTACTGCAGGATTTATTGAAATTAAAATACTCCAAAACTTTAAAAGTTTGTGTGTCAAGATATGAAACAAATTTTGAGTAGGGGTTCAGTAAAAAAAATTCTTATAATATTTCTATTTCAGCCAAGAAAGTTTAAAAAGCTTGACAAATTTGCATTCAAGTTTTAGAAATTCCAGCATTAACTTTTTGGTTTTCCTAAAAATAAATCCAATAAATAACGTACAAGAGTATAGAGGACTACTATTGGGATAAAACAATGGGAGAAAGTAGTAGTTCTACTGCAGTCATTGTTTGCAGTAGTGATTGCTATTGCTACTGTATCAACAAGACGGTGGTATTATTCGGATTCTTCTCATACATTTGATACACTTATTTTCCATGTAATAAAAGGAACTCCGGTCGACTAAATAATTGATGAGTGTTTGAATTCAAAAGTAGTGTTTGTTCTACGGAATGCACTGCATCAGAAAGGCTTTAGCTCATCCTCAATAGGAAAAATGGTACAGAAATGCAGCAGCATCCCAATGTTTATTATTCCCAATTCGCAAATCCCATTTTTGCAGCTCACCAACGACTCCCTCAGGACAAAACAAACCAGGATAAAAGTTTGACATTCTTCTCGCAAAAGAAAAAGTGGTCGGGATTTTTTCAGTCTAATAACTCATTTCTGTCTTGGAAAAGTTACATACTTCGGCAAAGTTGCTACTTTCTTCCTGGAGGAATAATAATCGCAGAAAAAGTAGACCACGACCAGAATTGGCCTAATTAATTGCAAAGAAATAATAAGAGATGACTTTATTCGATTATTTGTTATTTTTCTGTCACAAACAGCATATTTGGAAGGAATTCATTTGAATTTTTATTCAGGTTTTTAGTACATATTGTGAAAAAAAGAATATAATAGCGGAGAAATTCGTAGTAGTGTGTGTAATTATTGCTAAAGCATTGTAATTATTAGTATCAACTACCACTACTCGTGGTATTAATACTATGTACATCCTAAATGGAATGGATAACCAAGATCGCGTTTAAAGACGCGCGTTAGAAACTTTTAACCCGTAGCGAATTTTATTTATATCCCTCTCGGCATATTTTACATAGCTTGCGACGTTCAAAACATATTTTTCATAGCAAAACTACCCTTCTCTGGTTTGCAGTAGTGAAGAACCGCGTTTCCCATTGAATCTCAACCCAATAACCTCATTACTACTATCTGTAGATTATTATGAATGATTACGTGCTGCAAATGGTAAATCCTCCTTCTTGTCAACCAAACTGTCAGCAAAATTACTGGCCTACATCTGCCGAATCTTTTTTTCTCAATCTAATCTCAAAAAATTGGCCTATTTATAAAAAAGGATAAAAATAGGAATAAGAATTCCCAAGAAAGAATAACATAGCTTCTTGTCCCTTCGTGCCGTATTACAGTTTAGGATTAGTAAAAGATTCATTACTAATACTGATACAAATGTTGGCTTGACTTCCCTCACCCTTCAACCACACAATAAGTACAAGTAGATAAAAGTAGAAGCTAATAAAGGGAAATCTCTTGGAATCCTTCTTTAAGGCTGGCTGGATTACACTTTCCCGTCACTTTCTACAGAGAAAGCAGGGAAACTTTTCCAACTCTTCGATAACTCTGCTTGGATGAGGGAACTTGGCCTTATTTATTTTTCATCGTAGGAAAGAAAGGACTTTGCTCTAGAACTGCATGTGGCGTGTTTTGTGGACTACATCCAACATATTAAATATGAGAAGGTCTATGAGAAAAAACTTTACTCTTTACCACAGTTCACTAATTCAGTTACACTTTTTATAATTTGGGGTTTTTAGCCCATTCTAGGGCTATAGGGATTGCCCGTCCGTCTGTCCGTCTGGGGGCACGATAACTCTCGTTAATACATTGCTACAAACACCAAATTTGGCATAAAGGGTCACACTAACCAACCAAGTTAAGTTCGAAGATGAGCCAAATCGGTCAACCCGACGGCCCATGGGGGTCAAAAAACCCCTACGGGTAATAAAACAGCCTGAAAAGTATTTTCCTACTTTTTCACCAAAATCACAACAACAGAAATGGTTTGGCCCAAATCGACAATTTGTAGACCCCCGGGGGGGGGGGGTCAAAAAACCCCACCGCGGTGGGGTTTTTGGAATTGTTTTTTCTCTCTCTTTTTAATGCCTCCTAGAGGTAAGTCGGGTAGTAAAAACTAAATTCCACCCATTTACCCATTACGATTACTTTTACAGCGGCCTATAGTAAGTTTGCTGTTAATACATCTCGACTCGAGTCTTGGAAAATGTTCATATCACACTTAAAGTGTAAGAAAAGATACCAGTTTCCCAATCCACCCGGTTGAACAAATAAATCTAACTCTGGGCTTATTAATCTAAGGTTCTTTCGATATAAACTGCTAGAGGTTATTCCTTTCCTTTTACCAAACAGTTAATACGGCTGTGGGCAAAGTTATTTATCAATTTATGAAAATAGTGAAAGCATATCAACAGCAGAGTTACAAAGTTTAAATAAGCTGAAAAAGGGTCAGCTAATGATTTAATCACTTGAAACTTAATTTACTTATTCCTTTGTGGCATATTTTACTATATTATATTCAGCAGAACCTTACCCCAAGATTCTTCCCTCTTGATGGTAGAAAGTTTACTCTGTTTCAATTATAAGACTTAATTAGTGTAAGATATTAGTGAAGGTCAGAGGCTGGGTTTAACCTCCAATTTCACAAAGTTGATAAACTTTAAATTATTCCAACCTTGACCTTGCTATATCTTAATCCTGCTTCCACTTCTGTAACCGAATACTCTTTCAAGATGATCCTTTTTAAATGACAACATTTCCAAATGCCGACGGTTTTTACTTGCCAATTAAACTTTTGATTCAAGGGAACAAATTGAATCCATGTGGGAGCATAATTAATTTTAATTCCAGAAAGGAATATCTTATAAAAGTGAAAGTATTGTTACTTTTATTTCACGAAATTCACAGCTCAAGTTAATTTGAAAACCGCAGTCTGTTGTCGGAGGAAGAGTAAAGAAAGGAAAAAGTTTTGGGATCCTAAATCCAAAGCTCATCTCTTCCTCTGGCGAAATCTCATAACAATTTGTATAATATTAACCTAACCTCCCAACAGTTCTCTTAATAGTGGAAGGATCCATTACTTTACTAACAACTATTATTTTTATTATCCTCATCATGGTTATCTACAAATATATTTATCTTTATCCTTACTACTACCACTACTACTACTACTACCACCACTACCACTACTACTACTACCACTACTACTACTACTACCACCACTACCACTACTACCACTACTACTACTACCACGTACTACTACTACTACTTCTACTTTTTCTCCTACTATTATTCGACCTCTGCTAAAACAACTTCTCCTAACAGCTTTTGATGAGCCCAAGAGTTGGGCAAAGTATCTTAATTCCCTTAATTATTATAGCCCCCAGGATCCTATCTGTTTAATATTACGCATAAGCGTCTTCCATCAAACAAAAGAAAGTCTTCTTTCTGACCTTTTCTAGCCAAATGCTACAGAAAAATATGTAAAGAAAATACTTTCGAAATAGTTTTTATTCTTGGGAATCTTTCTGTAACCACATATTTTTTACCCGTAAAGGTACAGATACAGATTAAATACTTTCTTTTACAAAAACATAATACATAAAGTTATTGCCACTATTCTTCAAATATTATGCTCTCAGTACAATTAATTTTTGTTCATTGTCTCCAAATGACATAATTTTCTGGTCTATTTACCGAAACTGCACAAATAATTACGTTAACTACAGCCAGAAATCGGTAACTTAAACTTGACAAGGAAATCAAAATTATAAAAATAGATGCCAAGGTTGATATTTGGATTAAAATAATAAAACAGTGAAGCCTGTATACTTTTTCTACACTTTATAGTTCAAAAATATAACTTTTCACCACATAAAACAGTCACAATTTTAGTTTAAACATCCACATTGTATTTTCCTATAATAATTTCAAAGAAAGTAAGGACAGACACCGCAGATAAAACATTTGTAAAGAATCAATACAACGGAAAGTATTTATTGATGTGGAATCCCCTTCAAGTCATTTTATTTCACACGGCTACAACTTTCACTTTATTTTTATTCTACATTTCGTAGATTAATTCCCCATTTCCCCTCCAAGGAACTCACCATGCACACTTGAATATTACCCGGAACTAAACAGCAAGGTTGTGGTTAAGTTACATTAATAAATTCTACTATATTTATCACCCCAACGATGTAGTGCAATAATTGCCTAGGGATAACTGGAAACAGAAGCTCAACCATCTACAGAAAATATAAGAGACCCAACAGCCAAAAGGATCTAATTAAAACGTATAAATTATTCCCTCTACGAAATACACTTATTCCCAGAAACAAGAGTATTTCCCCATAAATACATAGACACGCCAGGAGTACCGGATTGCGGTTGTAATTCCCCTGGGGAATTATTATCTCAAAGGACATTTCGCTTTATTAGAGCAAGACATTTTTTATTTTAAGGCATAAAGCTAAAAAGTAACTATAAAAGACGGAAATTAAAACAATAAATATGGTATACTCTCAAAAAATATTTTAATTGCCCTAGCCAGAACTAAATTTCCAACGGTGACGGTGTAATTTAAACAAGGCAAGGCATCTCCCTTTCAAAAATTAAAAGAAACATCTCTTATTTATGCATAAGTCCTATCATTTCTAGCAGCAGTAGTAGTAGAAGTTAAAGAGTACACGGTTAGGGTAGTAAAACAAATGCAAATCCCTTGAACTGTCCTACGACGTAGTTTTTCAACTTAGAATTAGAGTAGAACGAACCTCCACAAAAGAGACAAACTTGGGAGTGAAAGTTGGTAAAAGAGACAAAGAAAGAGATCATATAATAAAATGAAAGTTAATGAATTCATCCTCCCATCCTAACTAACCCAGAAACAAGGGTCCCTTCCATCATGAAACTAACAGACAAAACTATTCAGAAAACACAAAACACTCATTTACTTTTCCGTTACACCCAAAACTTTGCAGATAGTCTCAAGTTATTAAAGGGACAGGGTGGCTGGTTGGGTAAAGTGAATAAAGATTGGTCTGTATAGATAAACCCAATAACACAATTTGTAAAAGATTCTTTCAATAAAGGAAACCAGAATTTATTTTAATTCTGGAAAGGCCAGGATTTATTTAAAAAAAAGTTATTTGAGACGCAAAAAAGGGCGAGGAGGAATTGAAATAAGTTTACGAGTTTTTAGTTTGTGAATATAATTATAGCTTGATTTTATAGATGAATGATTTATATTTTAATTAAAGAAATTATACAAGTTAAACTATCACTAATTAGTATTAATTAGGTAGGTATAAAGGATATCTGGGAGCAATGGAGACTATTTTAAAAATAAGATAAGTTTATATGCATAGAATTACTAGGATTACTCTCTTCTGATGGAACAATTCTGTAGGAAATATAGAAATTGAGAGCAGTTATCCTCCTAATAAGCCATGTTTATTCACAATTAGTGTATTCATTAATTAACCAATTGTTGATTAAATAAACTAAAACCTAGAGGTGTTTTTTTTATTTTTCTAAGCTGCATTCAAATGGAAACTCATGCAGTAAGCTCCTGTGATTGATGAAAGCATATATAGCTTTCCTTGCTAACTTGCGTATGCAAAAGGATTATTAGGTACGTTTAATATTATAACAATTGAAAAAATCAAAAACGTAGTAAAAGTTCTAAAAACCCTGATTTAAACTTTTTATGCTATCTAATCCTTTCTGAAATGAGTTTTAGTTTCTTTTAACTTTTTAAGAGGAGGATACTCCAAGAAGGAAGTGGTTGGTTATTATTTATGTGACGCATTCTTGATCCCACAAGTTTTAATCTTGTGGGATTTTTTACATTATAATTCAATTCAAGACTTAAGGAAAAGAAGTTCTTATTATATTAAAGATGGGAGGTAATTCCTTACAGAATGTGGGTCCTGGGAGCTTAGAAACTAAATCTTATTAAGATTATACTTGAGAGAGTTTAAATGGGAAATTCCTAATGGTTAACCATGTGTCAGTTAGATTCAAGTTTTATTTCTCTTTCTCTGACTGTAATAGCAATTACTACCACTACTACTACTATTACTACTACTACTGCTACTACTACTACTACTACTACTACTACTTTACTACTTAACTCATAGAAACAGAGATACTAGACTTCAACGACTACGGATTTTTTTTATTATTCGTCTTCTTGCAAATGATAACTGCAACCAGGAATTCCCTTGTTCTCTTGAAAAGTAAAGTACTGATTGGCATAAATAATAAGGGTTGTTTGTTACATCCTTGAAATCTGCTTGTCTTGTTTGCCAAGCCAGAGCCAGTGCATTTCTACACTAAACTTTTTATTCAGCATGTTAACCCTGAATGGCCATTTCGGTGCTTTTTTAAAAACGTATAAAATTCCCATTGAAGTCTCAACAAAAGCCTTAATTTATAAAATTGAGCCATATTTAATCTAACATTGTGAATCCATGCTTAATCCACACGTACCTTTTACCCAAAATGAATACCGCTTGTAAGTAAACCTACCCAAGTCCCACACTTGTACACAAAATAACTAAGCTCCAATGTAAAAAAAAACACTTTACAATATTTTAAAATTTAAATCTAGAACAGGAAATGGTATCTTTACTAATTTTGTATTGCCCAAATCCGTTTCACCGTATCTCTCTACTCTTCTTAGCGGATAGTTGAATATTCTCGAAACAAATAATGTTATGTTAATCCTATTCTTTTTCCATAAAAAGTTAAACTTGAACGTTCAAAGTTAGCAGAGGCACCGGCTGGGATGATCGTGGATCGTAGGTAGGTAATCGTGAATCCATCCATCCTTCCGTCCTCCTAATCATCCGCAACTGCAACATAAACTCTCAGGCATCTTCCTCCCTTCCTTGATTTGATCCTAATGATCATCAGCATCATTATCACCCCTCAAACACTATGTATCCATATGCAAATTATACACCCCGATTACATTGAGTTGGGGGTAGGAAAAAACATTAACAGTTGCAAAGCCCAACCAACTATTAATCTCCGTCTTAAGGAAATCAAGGGATGAGTCGTCCGAGAATATAAAAACCAATAACTCCGTTACTTTTACATCTTCTCGACTTTACACAGTTTTTTTATTCAAACCAAACCTTATTGTGCTAATTTTTTTCAACCTGTACTTTTTTAACTTCATCCCACCCTTGCCCATGTTATTTTATGCAAATCCTAGCTACTTTAAAGAATAGTTGCATCAATCTTCTACTTAGCTCATTTACTTTTTCCTTATCCGAATTCTATTCTTTGGTATCTTATTAAGTCTTGGATTGGAACGGCTAGCTAGGCTAGAATATTATTAGGGGAATCCCACCTAAAAAGACTAAGGCTGTATGTATACAAAATTCAGCCCAGGCATGAATTCCATTCTAGGGGGATTTTAAATTTTACATAGGGTTACTATTCAAAAACAATGTTTAATTCCGGGATATCCGGTAAACTTTACTTTTCCGTATAATTCCCTCCCATAATTCTTTCATTAGTTGAGATATCTTGAAATAAAATTTATCCTCATATATTTTTTCTATTTTGGTTGAATTTTGAAGCAGTTTAGCAAGAAAAGGAATCGGCATTGTATTTTATTACTTAGACAACCCTATTTCCTCTACATTTAGACCATTTGAGGATAACAAGACTCTAATTTCCCTATGATTTCCTTCCATAATTAACAAATCCCTTTGTGTCAGGAAAGTTGTACAGTTATTCCTTCCATCTCTTGAATCTAATCTAGCATCTCACCTCACCTGAGAATATTCAACTTAATTAAATACTTTTTAGTTATGATAGATCTTCAGTTGTGGTTGGGTTCACGTTCCACGTTGCGTTAGTTAGTTAATAGATAATTCAAACATACAAGCAAACTTTTTTTTTGTCAGTGAAAAAAAACCCTCTGGCTCGTCTCCTGGTTCATGATTTGATAACTCTGGTCTGGTCTGTCTGCTCAGATCCTGCGGGTCTGCGGTTAAACTTTTCACAGAATAACTCTCATTCTCAAGTTCATCGAGTTGTAAAAATGCATGCACAAGTTCAGCTCAATAAAGAAGTTGAAGTTGCTATATAATCAAATTCAAAATGAAGTCAAACCTCATTAAATAATATCATTCTCTTTCCCCAGAATCTTTTAAAGAATCGCTAAAAACCAGAAAATAAAACTTCCTACATCGTTACATTCTGGAACGGCGAGATTTTGAGGGTCGCCTTTAGCACACGGAATAAAAATAGCTAATATCCTACTATTTGAAAGCGGCTAGTATTCGAAGCGGTCTACTATTTGAGAAAGGCTACCGTAAAGATAATAAATACCATCCTTTGGAAAACTTCATCTCATAAATAACAAATAAAAATATAACAAAGCAGTTACCAAAAGTTTAACATAACAATCGTCAAACAGTCATTTAAGATTTCATCAGTTCATTTTCCCAAGCTATTCTTAAATAGCTCAGGTATTCAAACCCGAATCTTCCAATTCCTAATAATAGTGAGGCAGCTCAGCCTACAAGTTGCGAAACTACTAAAGCTCTTCTTCATGAGCTTTACTTTTGATCTTAACATTATTACATATTTTTCTTCAGTTAAACCTTCAGACAACTACATTTTAAACCCAATAAATAATACAGACACAAAAAAAACCATTTAATTCTCATTTCAAGCCCCTTTAATAAGTTTTCCCGAGGCTAGGTAAATATTGAACTGCCAAAAATTTAGTGGATAAACGGTCTAAACTAAACGGATTGTCGTACTCAATTTTACCTCTCCTTATATAAATAAATAATCCTGAGTAAATAATTACCAAGGCTGGAGTCTAAATGTACATTTTGACCATAAAATTATAGATTTCTCATCAATCAACCTTCAGCCAGAACCATGCACTATTCCCATTAAATATTACCAGGAATAAAGTTAACATTTTCTGTTAATCGGCTGGCCAAAGTTTTGAAGACTTTTGGTCACAAAAAATGATTTAACTAATAAAACAGCTAATCAACCAACAAACCCTCTTTATTTCTATAAAGTAAAGTTGATATTGATTATTTCCTACCCAGTTTCCTAATTTTTCATACCTATTGCAAATCTCAGTCTTTTACTTTTTATTATCTCATAATTAAATTCCAAAATGTAAACTGCAACACCCAGTCTCATCTTATTATGAGAAAGACACATTATACGATGTTAAAAACCATTCTAAACTCTATAGAATGATATTAATTTACAGGAGTAAGAGCAAAAAGCTATAAAGGTCTGGCTACTATTTTACTACGCGTGTATTTATTTAGTACACCCACTCGTGGTTGACAACTCGGCCACTACTTTACTTTGTACACACTTTGGTAAACTAGTTTACTAAATTCATGCTAAAAAAGGGATTTTTTGTGGTTCCTTCGCGTGGTTGGGGAAAAAAACGCCACCAATTTATATTTATGAATTATGAATCTTGGTTAGTCCATTATTAGCTTGGGTGTGTTATGGGCAATGTTCTATGTAAATATATAAATGCACCATGCATGCTGCAGCTTGTTACTTGAGAATTTTTAAAAGCTTTTTTCTAAACTTTGCATAGGAAGTTGGAACATTTTTTTGCTCCACTTTTCTCACCTAAAAATCTCCTAAATTGGATTTCCTTCCTTGGACTGAAGGTATAACCAGCGAATGAAGACCATTATATAATGTCAAATTGTATAACACAGTTATGCATAAACTCTTATGAGCTTTTTGCTTTACTTTACTCCCAAACCTCTAGCTTCTATATTTTAAGAAGATATAAATCAATTCAGATTACTCACAGAAAATAACAAACTCTGCAGTGATTTTGCATCCAGGAAAAGAAAGCCTAACTAAGCTCAAGTGATGCTCCCTCATCCTTCCGTAATACAATAAGTAGCATAAAAGAGTACATTTGTGCATTTGTTCTTTTAAAATGGAAGTTTCCACTTGCAAAAAAGGATAGGTTTGGTCTGGTTTGTATTTGGCATTGTTATAAGGTATTATTAGGTAGCTCAGGAGAATAACTGATACAAACAAGTGGATGTGGTATGAATCGGGATGGAAGATGGGTTGGAAGGAAGACAAATGATTATGGAACGGGCTCTTGATTGCAATAAAGGTAGTAATGGTCGTAAATTAAAAGAAACCCTAAAACATAATTTATTAGCTTCTTCCGTGTTTGAGTCAGCAGGAGCTTTTTAGGCCTCCTCTTCTTACACCGAGAACATTAAACCGTTCTTTCTCCCTTCAAGCTAGAGCTGCAGTTGTTTTTTATAATGGTAGTTGTTGTTGTATCTGTACCAGTGAATGTAGTACCTGTACTGGCACCAGAACCAGCAATAGCGATTGAAATTGTACTACTAGTAGTTTTAGCACCAGTATTAGTACCAGTAGTAGTTTTAGCACCAGTACTAGTACCACTGGCAGTACCAGTACTAGTTTTAGCACAATTACTAGTTCCAGCACCAATAGTAGTACTAGTTTTAGCACCAGCTATAGGACGTAAATTAATTTCAGCACCAGTAGTAGCATCAGGACTAGTTTTAGCACCAGTATTAGTACCAGTTGTAGTTTAAGCACCAGTAGTAGCACCAGAAGTAGCACCAGTTGCAGTTTCTAGCCTAGGCTAGTTAAAGCACCACTCGTAGCACCAATAGTAGTTTCTGCACCAGTGGTAGCACCACTAGCCGTATCAGTAGATTTCGTACCAATAGTACCGGTACAATAGTAGTAGAAGAAGAAGAAGCTACTATAGCTAAAATCATTGTACAAGAAGGACGAAGATTGCAAATGTAAATTGCAATTTAGATTCACATCACAAAACACAGCTAAAATCCAATGCAGCAGAACGGCCACTGCACTTCATTCCCTGCGCCACTTGATTTTTTTCACCTTTTAAAATTTCAAGTTTACCTATTGATTTCCCAATGCTCCATTTATTTTTATGACATGATAGGAGGAGTAGACAGTCGTTATAATACCAAAGAGTACCAGGGTTGCTGAACTTTTTAGCACTTATCCAATCCCCTCTAAGGATGATCTGATCCAGGGAGATAAAGTTAGAGTAGAAATACCGAATAAAAAACCTTAATTTTTCACCAAAGCCTATAAATTCCTAAGCGTCAAAGCTGCTAAAAAGCACAAAAGCCAAAAACTCATTCAATCCAGCCCACATCTCCATTCCCTAGAATTGTACATTCATAGTTTAAAACAGTTTTGTGCAATAATTGTACTAATATCCTGCACCAGAGAGCAATCTAATTAACTAAATTTAATCAAACTAAAATCCCTGCATAAAATATCACGTACAATTTTACTAAAACAATAAGACAAACCCCTTAAAATTTACATTTTACATCTGAAGAATAATTTCCTTCCATTTTACAAGATTTCTACGTTCCTTTCCAGTAATTGTCTCCATTAATCATCCGGAATTCCCTTCTCCTACTCTCCACTCCGAGTAATATTTATTCACTTTTTAATGCTGAAAAAAAATACAAGAAAAAAACTACAAAATTAACAAAAAAAAATTAACAGCTACGGAAAAAGAGTTCCGGGTAGTTTTTTCCCCTTCAATTGCAGTTATAAAATCACTGTCCATTTTCTAAAGCACTACTCTGCCATGTACTTACCTATCTACAGGAGTAACTATCTACCAAAGTTTTGAATAAAGCCAAAAGCTACAACAATAACGATGTACCAACGATGGATGTTTTGCCCAAACCTAACAACCTTATGTCCTCAAAATCCACCCGGAGCTACTACCAAATACCCCGGTGGTTATTCATTAATTACAGCATACGATTACATTCAGCTACTACTCTTGGTATATTTAATAAGGGGGAGGCTGTAATTCCCCTAAGTACGGTACCAACACGGCATTACTTGTAACTTATAGAAGTGTTGACTTGCAGAGTGTTGCTTTTTCCACCCAGTAATTACCCACCTACCCGTATCCAACTGTTGACAACTTCTTTAGCAGAGTATTGTTGACTTCCCTATTGTTAACACTTTAATACCAAGAGTAAAATAAGTAGCTTAGTAAGCATCTCTTTTATTTGCATTGTCAAGGGGTTGTAAGGATGATGGTGGAAGTGTTGAAGATGAGCGTGTTGAATTGTCGAATGCTTTCATAATTATAATTATAGTCCGACCAACTCTAACAAAATAGTAGGGATTATGTATTATGTGTGAAAGTATCTTCATCTTGGCCCTTTTTCCGTTGACAGTTTGACAAAAGTTGTAATGCTACACTTGCCCTTTAAGTATTTAGCGAATGATTTTTAGTTTTACCCATCTCCATGGTGGGATTCCCTGTTTAAGACTGCCTAACGGGCTTTAATCTTAGTATGGGTGTAAAAATTAGCATACTTTAGGGTCTTTATTGAGCTTTTAATTTACAAGATCAAAGACGGGGGTATTTTCTACAACGATCTGGTTCCATGCTATAACTTTGGAATTTTAAACAGCCATTCTTAGTCTGAACTTTTGTGTAAAAAAGCTCAATTATTTGATAACAAAAAGTGATGTAAGTTTGAATCCTTTTTACAAAATTATAATTTGTTTTTCATCAAAAACTCTAAATCTTACATCAAACTGCAGCATTATTCGCTAGATTGGTTAAAGTATCTTTCCGTCCTCGAAAAAACACCCATCTTTTATTAGCGTTGTTAGTGCCACGTAATATTTTACAGAAAGTATTTACCAGTTGCTGCAATCATTTACAGTTGTTGTACTTTGTGTTTGATTTAATGAAAAGATATAATAAACCAATATTTATCATGAACGCAAAGCTGCATACAACCGGCCAACGACTGATTAATTCATTTTACTTATATTTAAATACGAATTGCACCTACTAGGAGGTCTATCTCTACCCTCAGCCTGACGAGGTAGTTATTTAATACTAGAATAACATTATATCCAACATATTAATCCTTTTAAACCCTCTGAACAGGTTAGTAAGTAAAATAAGTTCAACCTATTTATTAATCCACTTTATCTATTTAATGCACTGGTATAAAGACCTACAAGTTTAAATTTAAAAACCTAGATAAACGGGAAACAAAGGGTTGAATCAAATCAACTTTATGCAGATTAACCCACTAGAATAAACTTAGCTAGACAAAACCACCAGAGTACAAAGTATTTGAGCTTAGGTACAATCTCATTCATGAAATTTGCTTGCATAATAACGAGTAATTTTTTTTACCACAAAACTGTTCCCTTCCAGTTGCCAGTACTTAAAGGTGTAAATTCCTCGGCATTAAATATGTTTTTTTTAAATACCGCAAATCCTCTTATTACAGCCTCTCTTTAATAAAACCCCCTGTGTTTCGAGAGTAGTTAAAATCCTTTCCTACGTTTACTTAAATTAAACCAGGACTTGAAGTACTACAACTTTAACCATCTTATCTTAGGTCACCGATGCGATCCTTAGTTGAGCTTCGCTATTGCATAATTCATCCAATTCAACTTAAAACGAATGAAATCCTCTATGTTTGTTTACTTATTACTTCTACTTATCCCCAGCATGACTATATTGTTATGTAAATTCCCAGCTAAAAGAAATCTTTGTAAACAAAAATTAAACAGAGCGTGATCTTCTTTACTTTGCTGAAAGATATTATTATATTGGTCACTTCACGTTCATGATCGGATTAAACTGCAGTTTTTATTATAAATTATTTTGAAATCCTAAATTCACAATCCACCCTTCTTTATTTATTTATTTATCTAAACAAGAAGGGCCTGAGGAGGTCTAGGATGGGCACTAATACTAATACCTGGTTCTTTTAAATACTGGTCTATTTGACCGAGTGAACGACCCCCACTCTACCGCGTGCAACTTTGCAATCTTCCCTCTGCAATCTAATGCAATATGCAATAATAATCCCTCTACTGACTCAGTCATTCATAATTCATGTCCCTATATCCCTCTTTGAATAACTTGTATTCACAATTTACCATTACTAACTACAGTCTTCAACAATCATTCATTATTATTGGCTAACTGTTTATCATCTTTGTTCAACAAATCTATTCAAACTTGTTGCTGGGATTTAGCCTTGGGATTTTTACTTATCCGTTCGTACATTTTAATACCATAGACATCACATTGCTGAGGATAAAACTAAAACTGGACCTGAGAAGTTGGGGAAATTATTTGTTAGTTTAGACTGAAAGAACCCAACGGGACTTTTCGTTCAATCCTAATAAGCCAAACATCATTTCATTTCATTATAGAACATAATAACATAGCATGATTCCTGTAATAATAGCCGGTTGCAATTTGTGTCTGAAAGATTTGCTTGAAACATGCAATAGATTCCGGATAATTAGTTAGGAAAGGGATAAAGTACAGGGTGGCCCGAAATGATGTTTCTATAGTACTCTCATTAGTTGATGTCCAAAGTTGGTTGCATCATTTCCGACCGCCGAGAATAGAATAAATCTTGATGGAAATCGAAACATAAAATGGAATTAAACAATTAAAATGAGATGCTCTGGATGAGAGAGTCTATCCTCGCGAGTTAGTTAGAAAATATACAGTAGAGACTTTGCTAAAATCTACAGTTCAAACGGTCAAGGTTAAAAATTGAAACTAGCCCGTCCCAGATTTGATAAAGTTCATAGAGTCCTTCTGACTAATAACCTAACCCGGGCATTAATCTACTTTGACGTCTGTGAGGGTCTATTTTAATTTGGTTTAATTCGGATGATATTCCAAAAGGGCTATATTAATTAGGCAGGGACTACTATTTCAGAATTAAGAGCCAATATTTACCAATGAATACAAGCCACTAGCGAGAAACCCACAGTAACTATGTATAAACTACATTAGTAATTTGAAGGTTATTATGCTGAGGTGAAAATAATTAAGACTTGATAGACAAGAATACCAGTTTCCCTAAAATCTCACCCTATTTTCCCATTTCTTCCTTATCCCTCAATCACCTCATGGGATTTGACCTTGACCTTATGCCACCCAGTTGAACAAATATCTACATAAAATAAAATTCATCCTGTCATGCCGGTTTCCAAAGGTTAAACAACTAAAGACATCTCTCTCTCTCTCATCAATCCAACGTAACATTTATTTGTTATCAATTCTTCACTTGTCATCTCCACTTTATTTTACGACACCCTCAATCTCATCAACCCAGACGAGGACAAGTCAATCAGCCAATTTTAACAGCTCAATAGATAAGCCAGTGGGGCTCTGAGAATATGACGGAAATCGGAGTTTTGTCCCGTTAAATGTTTTTAAAAATGTTAAAATTCACCTTTCTCTGATTTGAACTTTGTAATTTCATTACCCATCCATCAATCCCAATCCTTAGCCTTAACCTAGGAACAAAGTTGACCAATAAATATTAAAAACTTACTATTATTTACTACGACAACGCTAAACAACTTTTATACAATCTTTTTCATGCATCATGCATGCCATACTTCAATTTGCATTTTATTGCAGTTGTAGTTTATCATTCGTGTCAGTCAGACTTTGTTTTATTTACTTGAACAAACAACTGGCTATTAAACTGTAAAGTCCGTTGCGTTCTTGTACCTGGCATTGCATTTATGAAATGTCAAGTCTCAACAAAGTATCATTTGAGAAGTTAGTCAAGATCGGAGGAGTACAATTCACTAAAAAGTCACTCTCCGTCCCGTCCGGTTTTTTTATTAAGATTTTATAAAAAAAACAAACCTCACTCGGGATAAAGTCTTAGTCAAGTTACCTACTGGATTCTGTCAGATTTACAAGAATTGTAAGATCAAGACATGACCCTTTAGCTGTACTCTTAGCTAACTTGGATTGTTCTGCATCCATAGAGATAGATACACAATGAAATAAAACAGAGATGACATTATGCAAAACTGACACCACCGGTTCCTTGTCCTCTCTCAACTTTATCGTTAAAGAGACTCCTTCCTTCTATACAATCCAACCATGTAGGTGAGTGTATAAGTACTACTAGAATAATTGTCACCTTCTTTAAAACAATTTTTACACAATTTTAAAAGCGCTTTTTAACACGGAAAAACGAAATAGAACTGGGTAAACTCTCATCAAACTAATAATAATTAGTTGTAGCTGTGTAGTTTTTGGGAGTCAAATTTAAAATACAGTTAAATGGGGATTATGGGGTAGTTAAGGGGGGACACTATTTGAGAGGGGACACAATTCGAGACAATACGGACCTATTATTCTCATGAAAACGCCATGAAATGTACCGGTCAAGCCAACCATCCATCCGCCCGTCGTACAAAAAGTACAGCTATACTCAACGCATGCATTAAAAACCTCTACATAACAGAGGTAATGACTCGAACATTGAAACAAGATGCAATAGTTTTATTCACAATAAATTGCCATAATTATCATAGAAAGCAAAGTATTATAAAACCCACAATATAATCCGGTACTAGGTACAAGCCAAAAAAAACAACAATCTGCAACAATAAAGCATCCATACAGCTACTACAAATTGCATCTGCTATTATGGAATGCTATGACTAACTAACTACCTGGTTTATAATATTAAAAAAAAGAAGCAGGGTATAATTTAAATGTACACAAACCAATGTCTACAACCAACAAGACTTTAAGTCCCTGCAATTTAAACAAGGTGAAGGAATTTGGCAGTAGGAATTCTGTCTGCCAACCTCATAACTGCTTATTATAAAACTTTATACGTACTTGGGACAACTTATCCGGCTAATGCCAAGGAATCAAGAACGAAGAGAGGGTCCATTAATGTCAGATTTTTTTTTTAAATCTCTAAAGTAGTAGAAGATGCAATCAATATTAATTCTTCAGAATGGTCACTCACTACCCTAAGAAATATTACCATTACTACTGACTACTTGATTTACTTTTAGCTCTACACCGCTACACTGTAATAACTACGTGCTATGAATACCTAGAAGAATTTGGCATTTATTTACACTGAAGTTTCACCGTTAACAGCTTTCTTGATCCCCGTCTTTACTTTTCCCCATGTTAATTAATAGAGTCTAGAATTGCTCTAGCATTTATCATCAATCACTTTTATGCTATGTTTCTTTTTAAAATTATTCCATCAATACTTGGGCCCTACATAGTTGGTTTATTTCCTTGCTGTGTCAGCTTGCTATTGTGTGTCGAAAGATAAACTGCATAATAATTAGCTTTATGATTGTAGTTTGTTTGTGTTTTAAACTATAACGGGTTTAAACTGAGATGCAGATGCAAGTCGCCGTTGATCCTAAAGATAAATCATTATCTCATTATAAAAGCAAACAGAAAGAGGATTTTGATTGACTTGTCCTTCTTATTCCTGCCACTTCACCGTTCATCTATTCGAAGATTTTAACATTTTTAGCCCCTCCTAACAGCAATATGCTTTAATTGGTGTTGAAATTGATCCTAAAAATCAGAAATTAATCCATTTATGAGCTACTTGTTATGTTATGAAAATAAAACTAATAATGCCCGTGATGGGTATTCGTTTATTTAGGATATTGCACTATTTTCCGTTTTAATTTCATGGGCCCTAAAGTAGCTCTAGAAAAGGTTCAACTGAAGGTTTCGCTTATAAAAGTTAGAAATTTCCATCCGGATTTTACTCAAAACCTGCCAATCATCCATCCAATCCATTTTAAATATAAATACCAAGCTGAAATATTTCCTTAAAAACATCATTTAAATTGTATATTTTTCTAAATCCTGTTTTATTTCTTTTACAGGATTTCCTCAAGGAATAAATTACAACCAGGGTTCCTTCCCTCTTCCACTGCAGTTGACCCTCAAGACTGCCCCATCTACAAACCTACGGCCAAAGGTCAACTCCAGGGTTGACCTCTACTTTACTCCCAAAGTCATTTCCAAGGGAACCAAAAGTGGAGCTCATTTGGGGGCTCTTTTGATCCATCATAATGTCACAAGTTGGCCACCTCTGGTCACTGGCATACCTCGTCCTAGTCCCCATCTTGTCAACTTATGCAAGTAAGTCCACCACTTTCGTCATTCACTTCCATTCAAAAATATACTTCAAATTCCCCATTGTTCCTCAAAATTAAAAGTTGGAATCTAAATTAACTAAATCCCCAGCTTAGACAACTTATCCCTTTTTAAACGATAACTTGAAGCTTCTATGAATATTTTATTACCAGTCATGGATTGATGATTGGTATGATTGACGTGACACAAACACGTGTGTCTTTCTTGTAAACATGGGCGAACATTAATTCACTTTGCATATAATTCCAAGTCCCTTATACTAATGGGTTTATCTCACTAAATCCTACTGTTACTGTTGTTTTTAGTTGTCTTTATGGGGTTTTTAGTTTGCATGTGACTTTGAAAAAATAATTAGATTAAGATACAACTAACGTGTGTAAAATACATAATGCAGAAAAGAAGGATGTGATGCTGTGAATGATAGTTGGTGCCATATTATTATTTAATTATCATTAATACTGAATATCTTCATGTTACATGCTTAGATAGTTGTTTAGGCAAAAACAAAGCGAAGACATAAACCAAACGTTAATTTATATTTAAGTTATAATATTTATAACTCAAAGTACAGGTTTCTTTGGGACTTTTCCTCATCCGTGCCGTGACCCAGTAGTCCTATTATACGCGTACAGTACTAAATATATACATAATCTGTCTAGAATTATGTAGGTATTCATTGCTGAGTTTTAGATAGAAACCATTATACAAAGTTACAAAACAAACCAGCCTTTAAAACTGGATTTAAATCTGTAACCACTTTATAGTTTTGCATAACAAAAGTTAGATGCAATACTTCCCATGCATTAAAACCTTTTTGCTAATTGCTGTCCACATCATTTTCATAAGAATATTTTACCTTTAAAGTTTTTAAGATTTAATTGATAGTTTTTTTTAAGACGGTTAGAAAAATACGTAAAAGTTCTTCTCTAGGACAGCTCTTTTGCTAATCCTCCTGTAGGGAATTTAAATACCGTAGTACATATAAAGTATGTCAGATAATGATATCCAGATTCAATCGTTTATTTCAGTGACAACAACATATAAACCTGACGTATGATTCACGTTGCGTTGGTCTAAATGATGGGTCACCCTTAATTAAATGAATCTATAATCTTGCGTGCCAGTCACCCGTTTTGCATAAACTTCTAATCTAAATCCCATCATTGTGTTTTATATAAGAAAGAATGAGCTAGTCCACATGTTTTCAATCTCTTTACATACCTTCATTTAATTATTTTTAGAGGATTTCGACCCATATTTTATATACGAGCCTAAATAACCCGATTTAAGATTTAAGAACCTCTTTGTATTCAGTAAATACATATTTTCTGCAGTTTTTCTGTTGTATTGATTTAACCATTTTGGATTGTTATTAAAAGGAAGGAAGTAAATCACTTATCCTAGTTAGCGTTAATCTTTTATAATTTACACAAAGCCATCCAACCTTTATCTTTATTTCTGTATTTAATACTACTCTACTACAAGGGGAAAAGTTACGGTGTTGCTAAAGATTATTTTATTACTCTTTTTCACGAATCCCTCTTCGTCTTCTATCTAAAATAAATTCTAAAATGAATGAAGTTGTATGCAGATTAGTAGCATGTACAAAGCACGCAGGTAGGTTCTTACTTTATGGATTTTTGTAGTTGGTCATTAAGCTATACTTACCTGTTTGTCTGTAGTTAATAGTAATAATAATAATGCCTGTCAAACCCATCATACGAGCATGTTCAATCTTTAATGCAGTTTATAAGTTGCAATTTTAGAATCCAAGTGTAAGCCTTATGTGAGAGGAAAGGGATACTTGAGGGTTAGGGTTATCCTAATTAAGGGATCAAATAGTATTCATAAAGCACACAAGTCCAATAGTAAATAGTAATCATTTATGAATAGTAGGCCCACCGGATAACTAAATACTAGCCCGGTGTCTTAGTTTTAGTTGGACGATGTTGGGTAAACTCCAATACTGCCGTATTTATTTCGGTTTTAATTTCCTGTTTAACTCCCCAAAGGGATTAAAACCGGACTTACAGCTATTCCAAATCTTTTAATGTCCCTAGGAGTCCATGTTTCTGTAACAATTGCATTGCATTTTTAATAAAAGTTAATTATTTTGAAGGGCCGTAGCTTTTAACAGACCTCTCTCGTTGTGGTTTTTCTTTGTAAACTAAAACCACACTAGGTTTTAATTACTCAACTCATGCAATAATACTCCATACTATTCCTAAATCTGTCGAGGCCTAGAACTCAGCCAAACGGATTTCAACTCATTAAGAAGTTGACAGGATGTGGAATACATGTGCCTTTTTTCCCTAATCTTCCATCTTTGACATACAAATGCTGGGATCTGGTAATAATTTGCCACGGAAGTTGATCTCAAATCTTAAGTCTTGTTTATAAAGATAACCCACACAATAGAGCACTACTACTGTAATCCATTAAAGTATATCTACCTTTGGAAATTGAGTACGGTCTAGAAATTTACACAAGATAAAAAAGAAGGAAGTTAAAAAATCTTCATTTATAAATTTATTTAAACAAATCCATTAAACATTCTTACAATAATCCTTGTTACATATTCCACTGGATAAACTCTCAACTAACCAGGTTAATTCTGATCATGTTTTTAAATACAAAAAACACATTTAAAGTTATTTATCTCTCCATAGCTTTGAAACCCACAGGGTTATTTTAAACTCTGAATTAGTAATAGATATTATCCAAGCCCGTAGGTTTGGTCACGGCTAAACTCTCCCATTCTTTGCATTTCAGTGCTTTGCATGTTATTTACAATTTCAATTGTTAAACCAAGTCATTTATTATTATTTTTTCAGCACCGATAAATCGCCAGGTGGGAATTAGCGAGAATGTGTTCATCACCGTGCAAAATGACACCTATGGGATTGAACAACGGGGTAAGCCATCAATTTATCTGAATTCTTCCTATCATTATTTTATACCGTATATTTATGAAATAAATCCCACGACATTTATTCACTTGAGGCTTTAAATATAGGGTTGATTTGTTCATGTAAAATTAAACAGGGGTGCTATTTTAAAGGGGTTGTAATTCCGGAAAATGTGGTACAGTAATCTGCTTTATAGATATGTTTTAAAAACTCCTAAAAAAGCCATTCACTTTAATCAACGATGGAGAACCCTCAGAGTTGCTTCTATCCTGGTATAAATTATGGCTTTTATCCTACCATGGTTTATTTGATTGTTGAGGGTATTTCCTTCCGCAATTACATCCTTTTTATCCATTTTTACATCTAAAATTCACAGTTCCGTATTGCAGTTCATGAAAATCTGTGAAGAGTAAACCTCCCTTGCTTGCTTTTTGGTTTTTACTTAATAAAATCCTACAACACTGGCTGTATTACTGAGCTTTATTTGATGCGGATACAACAGACTGTAGGTTCCATACAATATTTACAAAAGTCTACCTAGATGGAAACTTACACTTTGGGATATTTTATGGAGCTTTTTAAAAATAAATTACCGAACTTGACGTACATCTCTGAATTACAGCCATGCATACCTCAATACTACCCCCTTATGAATAGTTTCTATGTTGTAATAATAGCCTTGGCTTCATTTTTCACCCATCCGTAATATTATTATGTTGGTTGGGTACAAACAAAATAAAAGTTTGATTCCTTCGTCCCTCGTTTCCATTTTTACAGCTAATCTAAAAAATAAAAGTAAAGCAGTGCGCAAAAATCAACCCTATTACAATTTATTTACAACAAACAGTCGTAAAATATAGCTTACAAAGTCTTCCCAATAATCAACCCAGAGAATTAAATTAATATAATTTATTGCAAAACTACAACAGTATCCCATTTCCCATTTTAACTTTCCAGTCCTTTTGTTTTAACCGAATTGTAAATCCCTATTTACGACTTTCCATCGAAGGATGAATCACAATTCCGGCTTCGATCCCAAATAAGAATAAAGCTGGGCTTTTTACGGGCGATTAAACCAACAAATTTATATCCTCTTTTTCATGTATCTCTTTCTTTTCCCCTGTTTTTGAAATCATAAAGATAACACAATCCTTATTCTTACAAAATCCTCATGAAAAATAATAATGTGAAGATCTCGCCTTATGAAACATTTTCCTTTGCCTTTAATAACAACAAGATAATCCCCGTTTTTTCAGTTTGTTCAATTGATTCGATGACTTATGGAGATGGAGAGACGATCCCTACCTCATCACCTTGTGAGCATTGCATCTGTCGGCCGCCTGGATTCGCCTGTACTATAATTAGCTGCGAGTACCGTCCTGGATGCAAGGCCTTCAAAAGGTCCAGCCAATGCTGTCCAGAATATCAATGCGGTAACCACCCCTTTCATATTATAATTTTAGGGAAATCTACATTTTATTTCTAGAACCATTCTTCATTAATTTGGTAGTCTCTAGCGTTAGTAAATATATTCCAATGGAACTATCTCCTGTGCTGTTGTGACTATCTTATCGTGTCATTTCATACGGGGACGCAGTTTAGTTGGACCTTCGGGCTTATCATGCACTAAGTTAACTCTCGTGTCGCTGGATTTCCTAGTCAGTTTTGTCCCACCCAAAATCCTTACTCATCCATATTCCTAGAACATATCCTCGGTAAGTAAGTACTGACCTCATAGGCACAACCGGCGTGGGTTCAAGGTACCTACATTGTACCCAATAGAAATTGAGAAATTGCCTATCCTTTACATGTTAAACAGGTTCCCTCCATCCAAACCCCTCCCTATCCTTCAATGTTTTTGTACCCACTGGTTGCGCCTATGACTGACCTCCCCATTTTTACCCCAGTACCATTGAACTATTTTGACCACAGGTTAAGTGAACATGGATAAGTATTTATGGCATGTATGGATCATGGAAAAAGATCTGAAACACTTGAAAAGGTGGAGGCTAGAACCACCCCTCTTCTGATTCTGTCGTACTCTACTGTCTGTGTCGTACCTATGTATGCTCCAAAGTAACAAGTTTCCCGTCGTGTTTAGAATAGTGTAATTAGTAGCAGTAATTAGGTTTATAATTAGCAAATAATTAGCTCAATTTGGCAGCAAGACTCGCCCTCGACTTTATTTCAGTCGTTCTGTAGTTTTTCTGTGGTCATTGATCAGTTTCAGAGCGTAAACATACTAATTTGTATGATTCACGCAAAATTAGACGGACATGGACATGCACAAGGTTAGGTTTTTCAGAGCTGATGATGAGTAACCATATACCCTGAACCGTTGACAGCAAGCCGCCCACTTTAACTAAGCCGCATACCATCCCTTATAATGTTATATGGGGGTTTCTCTCCCACGGTAACCATGCTTCAAAAAATCATTGTTTAATACATAAGCCGCGGACTATTGTCAAGGTTTTGGTGTACTTCTCGGGATTAAATTAACCCAATTAAGCCCTCCGGTCAGAAACTAAGACTAGACACCTTGAAAACAAGCTAGAATAGGGCTAGAGAAATACATTTTGGGCCTAAAACAGGTACCTAGGTTTCTGGTGGTCGCCTTAAAAATTTAAAACAAATATTTACAGATGAATCACAGTTTATTATTTCATGTTCAGCTTCATCTTTAGCTGTTTTGATTCTTTCCAGCTAACCACCTTCCAGTTGTAGGTACAAAGTACGGATTCCAATTAATACAACTAACAGACAGACCTACCGTACATCCCTAATTACAAACCCCTTTAGAATAAATAATATCCCTAATTACAATTTACCCTCAGATTAAAATACTAGCCCGGGTCCTTTTATAAATATTTATAAGGTTTACATACTAACTGTCCCTTTTCTATCAAGAAGAAGTCTACTTTTATTTTACCAATAATTTCCAAATTAAACTCATCCATTGAAACAGTTCCACCTTTTCCTCCTGACCATTACTCATTACGATTACCGTATTTCTCCCATCTTTCCGTTACAAGTTATCCACTAATTTTTTCCACCATCCACCAAACTTTAAGTAGAACATGAGAGTTAGTTATGAGTTGACAGATGGATGGAGGAACCCTCATGTTGTGGATGCAAATGATAACATAATGATTTCTGATTTTGCATGGAGAACACAAAGGCTGGCTGGCCCAACCGGTTATTTTGCATCCAACAGATCACAATTCATCCTTACCATTTTTTACCCACCTTCTTCCTAGTTTAGTTAGCAGCAATAGCAAGTTGCGGAAGTTGGCAGATTCCTCGTACAATAATATTTATATATCTAGCCGATTCTTCTTCATAAAAAAAATTTAAAAAACGTAGTGGACACCTGTCTACCTTTTTTTGTAAACCCATTGCATTCTAGATTCATTGCAATTAACTCCATTGCTCTGTCTGTATTCAATACCTATCCCTATGCTCTCTCTACTATAGTATTAGTACCACTGAATCAACTCTAAGCTCGTGAGATAACTTTTTCCATCAATAAATTGCATATTGTAAATCCCAAATTACAGCCTCCTTCTGAAAGCCTCTCTCCCATTTAAAATACAAGCTCTACAAGTTAAGTTTCAGCCTCAAACCCACCCTAAAAAAATTAATAGCAGCCCGGGCAGGATTTCCGGTATATGCGGTTTGTCGATGCCTAGTTTTTTTAAACACTGCACTGCTCCTTATTCTTCCTTCTCTGTATGGGGTTTTGAGCAGAATTATTTACATGTTCTGAATAAAAGCCCCTCCTGGGTCAACCGAACCACCCTCCTAGCCTACCCGTCTGCCTGTCTGCATGTCCACAAGTCATCAGGCAAAAAATAAACCTTTTTCTTGAATTTAAGGCTCTCTACTTCCTACAATATTCAGGTTGAACATGCAATGCAACTTTTTCAAAACCAATTCTCCATCCTTCCCTTATAATTTAATATCTTAGCCTCTTTTTCATACGCAGATAAACACTGATTAACCTTTAAAATCAAGCCAACTACTAATCAACTTTTGCCACGGGCTATAATAAAATAATATTAGCATACAATAAGAGAGAAAGAACTGCTAGACCATCCCTCGATCCTTTTGTATTAAAACTTTGGCAGATTGTTCTATGTTTTTCGTACATGTTCTAAGTTGTCCGTGCCGTTTGTTTGTGCATAAATTAAAGTACCTGTGAGCAAGATCACAGTTGTCAAACTTAACAGCAAGAAATCAGGTTTACTGTACCGAAGAATAAGGTTTGATTAAAGAAAATTAGAATAGTAATTAATTTCATTCCTCCAAGGCTAGGTAGGTAAATAAATAAAGAATGAAAAGCCAAGATTCTTTTATAACTTTCCTAAAGTATAATAGATAGGAGAACAGTTAGAATTCAATTTAAAAACACAATCCCAGTAATTTAAACATCTTTGTGGACCACACCAATCATTTACTCCTTTATGGAGAAAATACAGTAAAAATACTCATTATAATCGTAGTATTTCCAACACTAGTTTCACTATTTGTCAGAGATGTACATTAAACTGTTAAACACGTACGATTTCAAAGGAAATACAACCAGCAAAATCAGCAAAATCCCATATAAGAGAAACCAGCATTTTTCGTAACTTGTTTAGTACTCCATTTAGCTTTAGCTTTACATTCAACCCATTCCATTATATCACAAATTACTACACCTACTCTTACGTTTAGCTCCGCTTGCGGGGAACAGAATTAATTAATTTTAAAAACCGAAATCTACTTAACCAAGAGCTCCTTTTTTCTTCCAGCCTGGAAACAAACTCAGAAATAAGACAAAGCATTCTTTTTTAGAGACGTTTCCATCATTTTTTTACTCTTTATTTTTAATCTCTTTTGCATTGAAGCTTTTAGAAAATGATTAAAAAACTGATTTAAGATTTACGCTTTATAAGCCTCTCCCCCTGTAGATACTACGATATCTATACTCAACTCTATTTAGAAAAAAAACTCGAATCCTTCCCTAATTTATTTAATTTAGTAGACAAGGAGTGAAACTGGAGGAAGTCTGCGTGGTTTCTATCAAATATCAGGTTTCAAATTCAAGTCAAGAAAAGTTTGAAAAAAGAGCAAGTTACTTAATTCCAGTACTTCTAACCTAACAAGCTTACTTTCTGATACTCTTATCATAATATTGTATTACTAAAGCTTTAATTCTCTCTCAAATTCGATACAACTTTGTACAGAGCTGGAGAAAGTATCCAGAGTTGTGCAGAGTTTAGTACAAGAAGGCTATTTTATGTCAGGGGTATTATTATAGGTATACTGTATTTGTGGTACAATATTGCAAAGCTGAGTTTGGAATGACGTTGGCTTCCTTGAAAAAGCCTTAAATAAACCAAAAATACAAGAGATTCCAACAAAGTTAGTTACGGATACGAATAATACGTGGGACGTTCTGGGCCCGAGTTCCCCTTCATTCCTAAGAGGGTCTCTGCCTATGTGGGCTACCGTAAATCCTCCAAATGCATCCCAGACTACAATTAAACTCTAGAGATTTAATTTAAATAAATGGATAGTTAAATGTCTAATATTCTGGGGGGTGGATGTTTTAATTCGGAGCTACCGGTATTTGGCAAAAGATAAGCTAAGACTCGATATGATCTTCTTATCGTATTGTCTAGAGTAATTTAGTTTAACATGCTCAGAAAGAGGTAGGTGGAATAAGCTCTTGATCAGAAGGCTGCAATTTAATTTAATTAAAAGTGAGCTTATATAAAGAAAGTTTGCCAATTTAATCAGATTAGGAATAAGGGAGCTTTAGCTTCATTTTATGATTCTAGACTATCCATCTATCCAGTAACTAGTAATAACTTGGAATCAATTCTTCCTACACGGCTCTACCAATATTTGGCAGTTCTCAGAATTTCTGCTCCCGTCTTCCTTCCTACTTCCCACGACTTTAGTGTGTATATATATTGACACTTTATCAGAAAGTTTTGACTTCTCAATCAAAAGCGGCAGCTTTATGTTTTAATCAAAAGCTGATTATTACTTGAGGACTAATCAAATGAAATGCAGGGTAAGGAAGAATCGTTTTATAAATTAACTAGATTCATTCTCTAAACGATTGGTCCTTATTATTTCGATGATGCAGAGGTTTCCGTAGCTTGTAGTCTAGCCTTGCGATACAAAACGACCTAAATAACCTTGCTAAACCTCTGCATCATATTGGTAGTACCAATATGCCTTAATTATTCCTACCATAAGTATGTCTGGACAATTATGCCTTCGACTCATTTAAACATTTATTCTTCAATTTTTTTGTGCAATCGAATTGCAAACTTAGTTAGTTTTTTTACTAACGCATTATCCGGGCGGATGTCTTAGGTATAATTGGCTTGTGGGCAAAATCGACCAAGGCCTAGACACCCGGACACTAAATAAAGGTTTTTTTCAGACCACAATATAAAATAGGTTTAGATGGAAAGTAAAAGTTAACCAGGACGGAAAGATGTCAACCTCAGTTTACCTCTGGGTTGTCACAGTTTTACTTAAAAGTTAAGCATGGCCTTCAACTGAGTTATGGAGAGAGTAGGAAAGATGTGTAGGTATTTGTATTGGAAAGGTTGTTGGGGTTAATGTTAGGTATGAGGAATCAACGAAATAAATTAAACCGTCAAAAATATCCACTTCCTGGATTCTTCAATAAGGCTGCACTTTATTGGGATGGAAATGATCGTAGGGAAACTAACTATACAGCTTGTTGGTCTTGTTTTATGTATTGTGATTGGATTGGAAAAAGTTTAGGGTCCTAAAATGAGGGTGAAAAGTATAAACTCCTCTCAGATTTCCAAAGTTTACTACCACTGTTCGACAGGGTTTTCCTGATTAACAAAGTTTGTCAAGATAAGGTTAAAATGTCAGTTTAATTAAAACTTCCATTTAAATGGCTAAAGAAGCTGGGTAAACTTGTTATGTCGGGAGGTTTACTTGGCCTTGTATCTATGGATTTTAGGTGCAACCTAAATTAGGATTCGTTCTAGGGATTTTCTGATTGAATTTTAATACTGTTAATTATGCTGTCATTCCAAGATATGATTTTCAAAGGGATTTGGTAGTCTTTGGGACAAACTGTTGCTTCTTGGCCTTATTGGCAAGTAATTTATTATGAAATGTCGATAAATTCATTAATCGTGCTTTCGTTGCGTGAAGTGTATTGCGTGCAAAGGATCAAATTCCTGAAATTCTTTACTGGCTTACTAACTACACTACTACTTCTACACTACTACCACTATTACTACTACTTCTACACCAGTGCCCCTACTTACTACTACTACTACTACCACTACTGCTACTACTACTACCACTACTACTATTACTACTACCACTACTACTACCACTACTACTACTACTACCATTAGCGTTAGCTGGATGGAGTTTTTGGCCAAGTTTTTTCTAAAGGGGGCAAATCGCATGGTTAGTTTTCTTCCGGAATGTTACGCACCCGAAAGTATGGTAAAAAAAATGGATAGGCATTACGAATTAGATCCTCAGTTTATTTTACTCGGACTGAATATTAATTTTACTTCCATCCAGTTTCCAGTTGCATGTCACATAAAGTTCAAAACTCAAATCCACATCTCTCAGGAATTGACTTGATTAAACAAAATATATTCAACATATAAACTTTTCTCCATGACTAGATCAGAAAGTATATCCCATTGAATAGTAGACTTCATTTCTACATTACAATTGACCCTAAAAATCCCCAGAATTTAATGCTAAACCTACCCTATTTCGAGAATGCATTTTTAAGCAAAACCTTAATATTTTTTAACGCTAAAATATTTTTTAAATACGGCGTTTTTCAGATCTCCAACGCTGTTATGACTTCCCATTTTATTACCTCACTTCTGTAAATTCTTATTTTATTTTTTATATCTCTTCCAACTTTACTGGCCTGGGTCCACTTCTCCTGTCAAATTTGTCTTCTTATTGTCAACATGAATAACTAGAAACTTGTCCTGTCCCTGTACAACTACAACTATTTACTGTAGTTTTGCCATAATCCATGCGTATTCGATCCATTCATTCTTCAGAACAAAGATCAATCCTCCTTGAGACTTTGTGTAGAATTAATAACTAACCCTTTCAACCTGACCATCAATTATCCAAACCAAGTTAAACTTTCTGGTTCATCTGATATTCCCATACCTTTTTATTCAGCACGGTCACTCAGCTTGTCATACAAATCCTAGATTCATCCTCACCTTCATGGGTTTTTAATCCGTTCGGTCATTTGTCCATCTACCTATTCCCGAAATGGAGCCCCGTATGCTTTCTAATTCCGACGGTTATAAAAGGTTCAATTAAATAGAACTACTATTGAAAATAGTAATTGAAGAATGTACGGTAAAAGTGTTATTCGAAGAATGAAGAAAGGGGAGTCATTTTCGGATTATTATTCCACTTCTCACCTTCTTTATCCCTTTATATCTGACGTTATAAGATACGAGACTGAGATTAGCTCAGATAGCTCAGATTACAATTTGTAGCATGGAAAAGTAAAGAATATGCAATTAAGGTTGGTTGGTCTCTCTAACTGTAAAACGTTACCCTGCTTTTTTATATTCCGGTCAATCAATTCAGTCAATGTAGTCATTCATCTTTTCCCCTTACCCTCTTATCTCGAAGAATGACCACAGTCCCTATTGTATTTCTTAAGAAATGCTTTATAAAGTTCAAGATGTATCCAATGATGAGGCTCAAATATCTCAACTGCAATTGGGGTCCAACAAATGTATGCAAATTTCCTTTGCATACAATGAGGCCAAACTTTGTTACCTAATTATTACTAGTGTTAGAGGGTGGCTGTAATTCTTATATATACGGTACTAGCCCGGTTGGCTGGGCTCAATTAAATGCCTATGAATTAATTGGTTTACCTAATTAATTAAACCTAGCTGTGTTTAAATTTTGCAGAGTGTGAGAAAGACGGTAAAATCTACCAAAACGGGGAGAAGATAATGGACAGTAATAATCCGTGTGAGATCTGCTATTGTCAAGGAGGTGAGATTATCTGTGCCGTTATAGATTGCTACTGGCGATCCGACTGTCAACCTAGATACATTGAGAATAGATGTTGCCCTCTTTATGACCACTGTCCTCCACCTCAGAGTAAGTATCGAGTGATATTGTATTACTAACTTAAAAATAGTTAGAAATAAGGTTATAAAAGCTGATTTATTTCATAGACCCAGGACCCTTTGTACGACCGACGATCCCAACAACAACAACGGCATCGGGCTTTCCATGGTTTAATCTGAGTTCCGCTATTTACGACGTCTCGTCATCAACCCAGGAGTCCCACGTCAGCCCTATCTTCTCCAGCACACCTCTGACCGTTGGGGTTGTCACGGAAAAAGCCCCAGTTGAAGAGGTTCATATCTTGACATCTTCCGTCGACCATGATGAAACCCTTCCTGCTGCTCCAGTCTCTGGTAGTGAAGAAAATGACAAGGTTCAACAAGAAGTACATCCCGTTTACCCTCAGATTGCAAAAGAACCCGATCTGGAAGATAATCTCCCACAAATACCGGCAGATAACCACCAAAAAGTGCCCGAAGACCAGGCAGCAGCGTCCCCAGTGGAGGTTACAATCGGTCAAAATCCTGCTCAAGAGATAGTGACCGTGACCGGTGGGGTTCCGGACAAAGAGGGAGAAACTCAAGACCTGATAGTTCCACCAGTTCTCCAACCCGAGACTCCCACAAGCTTTGATTTAACTCAGAATAATCAACCCACAGGAATGGGTCAAACACCCGATTCAGAAGCACATGAAGCCCTCCCAGAACCACTCCCCCCTGCATCAGTAACTTCCGCCTCTCCAATAACAAGTTATCCAGCTGCTGAAGACCTCTTCGTTTCCAGTGCCTTCCCAGCTCCCCCTCTAGAAATAACGATTATGGCCAGCCCCGTCCAAGAAATTGGTGTAACTCATCACGTCTCTGCAGTCCTTCCAGAAGAAATTAGAGTCCAAGATCAGGCTGACCTGCAGGATAAAATCTCCCAGCAAATAAGCATTATAATGTCCCAAGAAGCGAATGCCGATAAGCTTGCTGCCACTGAGATAAGCCAGTCAGAGAATATCCAGGTTCAGGATGGGGTTTTCCGACCTACAGAAACCCTTACTGAGTTTGGTCGCCCTTCAGCTACAGATAGTGTAATTGAAATACTACCAGAGAAAACTGTGACCGTGGAATCTGCCAGTATTATTAGCAGTAATAGTGCTGAACCAGACACAGTCAACGAGACCTCAATTATTCCCGGAGTAATTCCCAATTTGGAGCAAAGCAACCACCCCGATTCAAATCTCAAACAGAGCTCAACATTACAACCGGCAGAAGCACAGGGACATTTTGAGTCCTCCGAAGTTCCAACTTTGCAGCCAGCCACCCCCGCTAACCACTTTATATCCGCCACTGCAAATATAATGAATCGCATCCGACCAACGTACACATTTGCCCAGGTTATTAAACCAACTGCAACTGCAGACTCTGTAGACCTTTCCAGCCTCCAATCCGCCCTTCCTACTCTTCCTTCTTCAACAGAACAAGGAGAATCTGAAGAAGGAAGCGCTGTCAATGACGCTCCCTCCAACCCCGACGCTGCAAAAGGGACAGAACTTCCTCCGGTCGCTGATGAAACTGAAGCTACAATCACTACTCAAGTTCCTGATCCCAGTTTCAGTGGAACGGAACCTTCCATTGTTAATGATGCTTCTGACGACACAACCGTTCATAAGGAAACATCTGGAATAAATGAGCCTATCATGAGCATTGATAACGCTGGCGTAGATGACGTTATCGAAGCGTCTCCGGTAACCGAAGACCACTTATCTCAAAATGATCCTCCTTCTGAACTAAATGAGCTCCCCAGTCCTACTAATCTTCCTTCAGAAGAGCTCTCCGACGAAGCCGATAGCCCTACAACCCAACCACCAGTGCCTGACGTAGGTCAAGCCCTTCCTTCAGTAGAAACTCCAAGCCCGTCGCCAGTGTCTTCCATCCAAACAATGTTACTCCCCCCGCATCTCCCAGGAGAACAAGAACCCATATCCCCCACGGAGAGACCGGAAGAACCCAAACCTTCGGAAGCAGACACACCCTCAGTAGAACTCCAACCTCCACCTGTCCTAAACCAAGAGTCCCAACAAGACGAGCCCTTCGGCGAGACCACAACTTTAACCCTTCCCTCAGCCGATTCCTCACAAAACTCTCAAGCACTAAGCCCAGAGATTTCTATCACAGAATCTGGGAAAGTAGACCAAAAGCCTGCAGTAGTCCTTCCTCCATCAATCGATCAATTGGGAAACAACGACCCGGAAATGGACTCCTTCCTTCCAACAACCCAATCTTCCGCTTTCTTATCTTTTGAAGATGAGACCGGCTCTGGGGAACTACCTTCTTCCTCATCAACACAGGAACCAGAGCTCCCACTGGCAGATACCGTTGTGATATCTTCCCAGTCGGAAATTGAAACCAGCCCTAACAATGACTCTCCTCTGTCCTTTGTTGAGCCGATTCTCCATGATAAGCCCCAAATAGTACCTGCCGTAGAACTGCCCACCACAACAGAGACTAGGGACACTGATTTCCCAGAAGTTACTACAACCCTTCCAGTTGTGGAAGAAGCTCCAAGGCAGACTGAACCTCTGGCTACAGCTCACAATAAAAATCCTCTGGACGAAATCCAGACTAAGCCAACGGAATCAAAGACCCCACCAACCGCTGTACCTTCCCAACCACCTTTAGTTGAACCTGCTAACGCCCCAGAAGTCCCTCTTTCTGTGACACCTCAAGGAGAAACCATAGTGTGGAATATTAATGGAGATAAGCTTCAAGAAGTTGTCCTGCTCCCGGATCCATCCCCAGTATTTCCTCATGACCATCCTCAACAACCCGAGGAAATGATCCAACCTCAAGAAGAACCCCTTCCAGCCTCACCTGAGATCCTTAGCCAGGTTTTTGAACCACAACAAGAAGTGAATGTAATCCACGACCAGCCCTCAATTCCCCTGGAAACTGTTCCTGCTGAGGATAGCATTGAATCCACTACTCTGTCGTCTAGCATTGAAAATGGACAAGTGGATAAAGATAGTCCTTCCATTTCTACCGTGGTTGAAACGGTCCCAATCACGGATTCTTTGAATTCTCCAGATAAAAAAGTTCCAGGAGACAAGCCTTCATCAGCAAAGGCTCCACCAATCACCCAAGGGATCCTTCAATCTACCCAGAACCTTGTAAAAGAATCAGAGCTTAACGGGGCCGACGATGACACAGTTGAAATTCTCGCTTCGGCAGATGCCCCTGCGACTGAAAATGACGATGAAACTGTTGAGATTGATCCTGGAAATTATGTAAAAGTAGCTGTGGAACAAACTACAACTTATAAACCAGCAGAAATTGAAAACTCGGATGGGGAAAACGTCTCTCAGGATGAGCCAGAGCTAATCCATCCCGATGACCAACATGCGGATGAATATAGTGAAATCATTTTCACAACTACAGAGTTTCCCGTTGACCAGTCGGAAGTTGTAACAAGTCATGTAGCTCTTTCTGACAAGGCTGCAGAGGTAGGTGAAATTAGCCAGGACAGCCCTCCAGCCCAAGGTAGTCTTGTAGCCGACATCACTCCAACAGTCGAAGATAGCCATGCAGGTGAAGAAGAGAACATTGTAGCTAAAATCCAACCGGAAGTTACAACAACCACAAGCCCCCTTGAAGAAGGACCATACAACTACAACAGAGAGACAACCACCTCCTCAGTAGTGGACATTGCCAAGGAAGAATACGAATCGATCAATCAAGATGAAATACCAACTTTGGAAGACGAGCCTACCCAAACAACTCAAAATATTATTCAATCCACTCCCGAAACCCCAACCGAAAAAACCTTAAACGATGAAATAGAGTTTACAACAAACCCATCCGATGTAACCGAGTTTACAACAGAGATTAGCACAATCCGACCTTATCAAAAGCCCCAAGTCCCATGGAGAGTTTTCCAAACAAACCTCTACGCTCATATCCACCCACCAACCCCGGCGTACATAAATCTCCCAGATACTCCCACCTCCTCAGAGTCAAAGTTCCGGCTCGACCTTTCTGCTGATGAGGCATCTTATGAAACGGATTCCCATAACTCTATCGAATCCTCAGAAGAAAAGATCATTAATCATCCCTCCCAAGAAATAGAAGTTCAATCAACCATCAAACCCTTACTCTCATCACCTTCCAACAAGTCTGGGGAGGATGAGCTGGTCGTTTTTGACGAAGCACATCATTCTGCAACTCATTCCCCACAAGACTCGGCCACTACTCTACGAGCTACTGGGCTCAACCGAGATGACATTCAACTCTCAGAATTTACAACAATCCTTCCACCTCTTCATGCTGAAAAATTGCTCAAATCCCCAAAGGATACTACCCTAGATCCCTCAATCCTCCAGGATGACCTCCCTCAAACAACAACCAGTGGTAACTTCAGATCCGGTCAACTGGAACAAGACTCCACTACACAAACCCCCAGTCCCGCCTCCCTAGATAAGGTCACCCTAAGGTCAGCAAATCCAGAGGATGACTTCGTCCCCGTTCCTACCGGCACTATTCTCGGCTACGCGGCAGAATACAGGGAAGAAGACCTTCCCGAAGGAATCACAACCCTCCGCGGAGGCGTCCTCCGAGACGCAGTTGAGGAAACTACCCTACCCATAAATGTCAACTTTACTAATACAAACTCCCCACAAAGTTTAGGGGACGACTCTCCCGTTTTTGACGAAGGGAAAATCCGATCCTCTGAAGAAATTGAGCAGCAAACTTCCACAATTCCAACCGCTGAAAAGCTTTCCGAACTAAAAGCCCAAGCACTTGTGGACCAAGTCCCCTCCCTAAGATTCGATGCCGACACCACAACCTACTCCATGATAAGCATGGACGACCCTGTAGAAGCCTCTACCTCCGGACTCGACATAAACGATACGGACTCTACGGAATCCAGCACTCCAAGACTTAGAGACGCAAACGAGCACATGATCATCCCAGAAAGAGGAATTCCCCCCGTGGAACCCGTTTCTCCCAACTTCGTCACAAGGTCAGATGACAAGTTCCGACTGGACCTTCCCGATGAAGATAACTGGCTCCACCATACTTACGACAAGATAAGCCGGCAACTATCCGACCTTTTCTTATCAATGTCCAAGAAACCTCTGCAAGAGCCCAGTTCCAATACCAAACGTCTCTCGAGGTCACGCCAGCCCAGAGACTTAAAAGGGAAGGAAAGCGTTGAAGCTGATGTTCCATTTGCTGAAACGTCCCTAAATTCGAAAAACGAGTCAAAGACTTTTCTAAAAAAGACTAAAAAAGCTACAACAGCTACCCAAAAACCACAAGGAGATAAAGCAAGTCCCCAAAGACGTAGGTCTCTCTTCCCTGCAAGAAGTTTCTTATTCTTCTAGCAAATCCAATCCCCCAAGTCTAAATTACACAGTTATAAATTACTTTAGAAGGAAACGTCCAACCGAAAGTAAAAAAATGAGTGGTAGAACAAAACCTAATTTGCGAGATTATACGTATAACTTTAAAATTACATGTAATCAAATCCAATCAACAAAAACGTGGACAAAGCTGCAACAAAATAATCGAAAGTTATCTACAAAAATGCATCAACATTTACTCAACAATTTGGGTAACACATTCTCATGCCGTGTGATGCAGATTCATGCAATTTCTTGGTTGATTTTAGATTCAACAATTAACGCAAAAAAAACAAATGTAGGGGTCGTAATGTATAGCCAGCCTGAGCAAGTTTTGTTCTAAAAAAAATACAAATCTCATCCTCAGTCAGGTTAACAAATTGCCAAATTCAGTGTTAAATGTACATAAATGATATTTTACGTGTAGCTAGCAAATAAGCAGGATAAGATATCCACTTTCTCTCACGAGCAGGGTCATTTTATTTTTATCCGTTGATCCGTTGGTTGAAAAAACAACTAAACCAAAATCAATATTAATAATAGCCCAGAGCTAATTAATTAATAAAGTTATACGTTCAACCGGCATTTGCTTCGGAATTAAATTAGAAATAAAAGTGACAGTAAGTCTGCCACGTACCAAAGATGACTTGAAATGTGAGAAAATATTAGTTAATTTACAAAGAAAGTTTAGAAGTTACGTTTAAAAGTATTTGGTTAATAATAGTGGGGGGGTTGGTGAAGGATTTTAACTTTATTTTAAGATTATTTAAATGTATAATTATGTATAATTATAATTATAACTACACGTCCCATAGATTGTTACTAGGTTGGGGTTAATGGTTGATGGAAAACTTGCAAAATACTTTAATCAAGTTAGAATTAAAGGAATTAAAAGCTGAACTCTTTTTTTTTTACATCTTATTATTTTGTACCGAAACAGCGTTACATTTTTAAGAATAGTTGCAATGCAAACTCATAATAATCCTGATCATCTCGTTGAAATAAATTGCTTCGCGATGTGATATTAAAATTCAGTCTCAAAACTCAAAATTAAAGTCGTTCTAAATGCCAACAACGCAAACGGGGTTCCTAATCTTTCTCTAGATAATTCTCTAGAGAGAGGTGCTTACGCAGGAACAGCAGATTTATTAAATGAAATATTTATTATTTGCGCACAGTCTAATTTAAGATTTTCCAATTAATTAAATTCATATAAAGTTGTAATTCCTTTTTTAATGAGTTGACAGTGATTATGATTAGATTATGCAGAGTAAGAAGTGAGTGCTGTTACTTTTAAAATCAGTCCGACTGGGAAAATAAAATAAAACATCAATGTTGTAAAAATAAATCATGAATAAAAATACTCGATTTATTATAAATAAATGTCATTGCAAAAAGTAATATTCCAAAGCATAAATTCCATAAATTTTATTCACGTGTGCCAATAAGAGACGACTAAAGTTAAAGCTATTAAAACACAATTAATGTCAATAAAAGTATTTCCAGAATCGGATAAACTGCTCAACGCAAATAGCTATTTTTTATTACGGATCTTTCCCCTCACTTTAATCAAGCAAAATAAAAATAAAACAAAACAAACTAAAATAAAGTAAGTAAAAAACCAGAGCTTGGTAATAGCTGCATTTAATTATAGGAAGTACCGTTTGGTAAACTTCCAATTAATAGTGAGGATAAAGATGGTATCTCCCAACAGTGTCTAACTGTTGTTCCAAACTCCTAACCACATCGTAAGGCAAAGTGCCTCCAAGGGCCTCATGGAGACTGGCCCTGTCCTTTGGTCCAATACTGAACTGAGCCACCTGTAAATCCATATTTCAAACCTTAACTTCCCCAAATAATAATAATAATAATATACCTTCAAAATAAATATATCTTGAGAACGTTTAACTAAAAGGAAGTAAAATCAAAAGGTATTTTTTAAAAAGACGAATTAAAGTCTCTGAACTTTAAGAGGTCCAGTTCTAGCCGTGTGCATGTGTAGCTCGATACATTTTGCTAATCTAACCTCCATTCCTCCAGTCTAACGTAGATTTGTTGCAGTATATTTGTGCATCTTAGCCTTCGTAACCTAACTTAGCCTTCGTAAGGATCTTTATACCTCTTAAACTTATTAAGTTAAACTGGATAAAAAGTACTAAAAGGCTGTAAGGTCAATCAAAGGAAATAAAAAAAAATTGAGTATATAAACCTGAACTGAAGGAGCAGTCTGGTCAACTACGGCATATTCGGGTAGCAAATTCATGGCGTGGACCTGCCTAACCGCATCTCGAAAGTAGTACGGAGCTCCATCAATACTGTTCGCAAAACTGAGGATAAATCCAACCACACCCACTGCAAGTACCCCCCTGACAGTCCAGCCCCTTTGCAAACTCATCCTGACAATTAATATGAATAATATTCCCTTTTAATATAACTCTGAATTTTAAACACCTTGTCAGCAGCAGAAACACCCTTAAAACGAGTACTCAGGAGACAAATTTAAAGCTCTATTTCCCCTTGGACGGCTAGAGGATGATTAAATCCAAAAAGGAATGAGAAACTTTATTTGGTTTATGAGCAGAAAATAATAATAGTTTTTTCGCAAAAAACCTACTAAAAATCCCTGCCAAACGCAAGCAAAATATTAGCAAGCGGCTATTAGCAAAAGCAGCATGCATTAAACAAGTTATTAAACTTACTTTTACTTTATTAATCCATATCATTATCAGATATGAAACTAAAGAGCCATATTATGAGCTGACCGTCAGATTTCTAAAGAGAAAATCCACATAATCCAATTTTGTACGTAGTTTGAATACTTTCAATGATTGTCAGCTAACAACTTACTTTTTACAAATTAGTTTTTATTATGCCTCACTTCTCATCGCATGTCAAAAAAAGTTGCCACGATTGAGGATGAGAACATGCAAGTAGCAACAGCCAGTAGTACAAATTCTACCGATCGTTCCCATCATTAAAACAAAATTATTCAAGTTTTTATGCATTCCCTTGACCAATCTCCAACACCATCTTTCTTATTGGGAAGGATATGCTTTATTTCCGAACCAGAAATAAGCCAAAAACCTATTTATAATCTCAACAAGATACCTATAATATTTAGCATTTGTAGTTCACTTATTCCGAGTACGATTCCACTCCAAAAAAAGTGTACAGTCCCCTTTCTTAATTTCGTCCTTCCTTAACCTGGTGGGTTTGCTCCAACAAAAAACACCTTTACCTTATTTACTAACGCGTTATCTAACCTAGCAGCATGCAGCCTAAAAAATCCCTAGGACACCCCTTCCTTCCTGCAGAAACCTCACCCTCATCGTCCCTCCTCCGTATTATTCCCAGGTAGGATTAATCTTCTTTGGAGAGGATGGCACTTACTTGTAGTACAAAATCACCTTAAGCATGTTAAGTAAAGTACAAAGAGTTGTCTATCATTACCGGCAGACAGGTAAGACTCATCCCAACAACATCACAATGAACAATACAACACAACGGTTACCCCTATAACTTCTTGCATCTTGAAGCGTCTTAACAAAACTCCAAGACTTTAGTATAATATTGCATAAGAGTTAAGAAGAACCAAGTTTTAACTTTAACCCAGGCTTTCATCCCACCCTTGCCAGTTGAGGTGTAGCTTTAGACTCATCAACGCAACGTTCACCCTTTCTTTCCAGGAGGGTTTTATTTCAACTTTTATTTATTCACTCCATATATTCCATATCACACTTCACACTAGCAAGGAGGCTAGTAACTATTTAGCAGTAATAGTGACAGAAATTACAGTTTATCCTTGATATTCTCCAGTTGAGAAACCCTTGCCTGATTCTCTATAGAATTACTATTAAAAGTATACAAAAGCATATCCCTAATTTTTATCACAGAGATTCTAATAATAATTATATCTCCACAAGCTCACTAAAGGTTTGCTAATCCATGATACTCAAAATAAACGGGTGCGGTGATATTCATTAGCAGTAGCATTGACAAGTTGACAGGCAGTGGTGAACTATTTTATCTTCATTCTTCACCCAATTAGTTGGACCTTCGTCTAGAGAACAACATATGCAAATTATTGAAACTATTTCAGGTTTATTTTCATATTTGAAACGATAGAAAATCATTCTGAAAAATAGTGAAAAATAAGAGTTTTTCAAAAAGTCAATCTTATGTAGTGCTGAAAAAAAACTTGAAAAAAAATGAAGGTCTTCCAAGCGTTCCAAACCAATGTCATCCTTTGGTGGAGTTTACTCTCTATTTTCATCTCAAATGGATACGGAGGTGAGCTCACTTTTTTTACTCCACAATTCCAGGATTTTATACCACCAAGCGTGCTATTATAACGGATATCTTTGCACTACGAGTGCTACATGATTTTTTTTAGTGTCAATTTTATTATTCCATAGTAAAAAAAACAAGATTTTAGAAATATTAGAGTCTCACTTGAGAAATAACCTCCCGACCTGTTGGAAGAACCCCATGCTGAGATGGCATCTCCTTCTGGTCTGGCATCCACCATTATAATTTACTACTCATGTAATTTACTTTTTGTCCAAGAGAAATAGCCTCCATGTGATTTTTTAAAGTGTCACACTTCCAATAAAGTTAACATTCAACTTTTTTGTTACCCCTAGTCTTTTACAGCTACCCCTTTCTATCTTGATGGCTTTTTCTAAAAATAAACACTCGTTCAATTTGTAATTTCAACAAAAGTAAATGGGTAAAAAAAACTGCATGCAAAAAATTCAATGTCCGCATTTGTAATTAATTACCCAGCCGACTCGACAATTATTAATTAGCACCGTTGCTGTTGCTACTCAGTTCATTGATACTGTTGTCCGATCTGGTAGCCCCGTACGTCCAAGATTGGTGGCTAGAGATAGGATCTTTCAGGTTTAAAATAAATAAAGCATGAACTAAAGATGATTGAACGAGTTTGGCAAAACATAAAACCCCCAAATGAAGCCCGGGGTGTTATTTAATTCTGTGGGTTTTGAGGTTCAGTTCTAACATAAAGTTAAGTACGGCAACTGAGGCTGGTATTATACCGAGGCTGTAATTCATGTTTATACGCTACTTTTTATAATTAAAAATAAGAAAAAACACCAATCTCAGAGTAAATGAACGATGAACAAAGGAGCTACTGCATTTTCCGCTATCACGGAAGCTTAAAAAATATGCGTTTCTTGAAAACCTTTAGATTGTTCTATTACTGCCGGTGGTTTGGTTTATAATGAAAAGATCAATGATCTTGGTCAATGTCGGTCTCTTAATAATATAATAAGTCCATCAAGAAGAGACATGAAGTTTGGGAGTTGAGGGGAAATAATTGTAGAGACATGCCATGCGAGAAACCACAACAATGGCTAAATACTTCTAATCATTCCCTGTTTGTAGCCTTTTGGTGGGTGCAATGGAATTCCATTTATAAAGCAAAAAACCACTTTTATCTATCTAATCTTAGGGATTAATAGGATCATATAGATATCTGTTCAGAGTACATCTACTTTTTTAATTTTAGTTTTAAAATTCCATATTAATGCTTTAAAGCTATGAAATTCTGGAGATTTATTTGGAAATGGGACACTTGGGCACAGACCACGTTTGCTTGTGCAAATTAACGTAGGTTACTTTGAGTTGAGGATTTTTATAACGTAGTTTATTTAAGCCTTCCCTTTGTGATAACTGAATTGCATAATTCGAAGGCATAAGTGTCATATATTCCAGGGTTATACAGCTCTTAAGTTGAACCTCAAACAGAATATCCTGGATCCGAGTGTGTAGCCCAGGACTTTTGGAA
>JAQFZX010000637.1:0-50118 GCA_034682405.1 Hydroisotoma schaefferi | reverse complement strand
TTCAGCCCGACAGGGTATCGGGTAGCTTCAGCCCGACAGGCTGTCGGGTAGTAGCTGTCGGCCGACAGGGTGTCGGGCTACTTCAGCGAGCCGTGTCAGTCAGTCTTCTGTCAATTTTAGGAATCTTTTTTATTTATTTTTTGTGTAAAATTCCCCGAACCACACCCCTTAATTCGGGTTATTTGGAAGTTTTAGGTTAAAAAACCACTCCCACTCGTCCACCCTTCTTTTCGCCATCTTTTTAGGATGATGGATTATTATTACACCGAATTCTAAAGCGAATACTTGTGAAATCGCAATCGCATGCTGGGTTTTATTTTTCCAAGATTTTAATTTTTCTTGACAAGCCAACTTTAATTAGAATTCCGAGATGAAGTTCTTCACATTCTCATGGTCTCTACTATTTAGTGGGATTTTCGTTGCATACGTGTTGAATTCCATTTACTCGATTGTATCCATGTACATTCCACCAAAATGTACGGAAAGTCACTGTCTCAAGTCTTATCTTGCTGGTAAACCTAAATTACAACTTATTATTGGAACCACTGATAAATCCACACTCAGATCGTGGTCGGAATTGACGCTTATTCAGAAAATATCACCTTTCAACTACGATGAAGGCTCCTTCATAAAGTGGGTTCAGTTTATCAGTTTATGGTTTGTTTTTGTTGGATTAAGTAAGATGTGCATTTTGTTTTAATCTGGGTTTTTTTTTTTTTTTTTAGAAATTTGACTATTCCGATTCCACGAAGTACTCGAAAGAATGGAACGCTGCATGTTTACGCGTTTGCTACTCCGATGCCACGGACTCAGGCGGAAGCTGATTCATGGGAACAAAGCATTCAGTCTCAGCATACGCTGTCAGCGTATTTTCAGCTCACGGAGTATCTCGTTCCTGAGGCTGAGACCTTTAATCTTCTGAATAGCAATGGGGATAAGGTCAAGCTCATTTACATATTTGGACGTAGAGGCTTTTTTCTACGACCTCTTAAGCGTTTCTCCTTGTTTCTGTCAATAATCACTTGATTACTATGGGCTAAAAGCTTGAGTACTTTTGTATCTTCTTTGATAGATGATTTTTCCGTATTAAAAGTCAGATAAAGTTCGGTTCAGGATACGATAACTTTATGATTTTCGTGTTTTTATTTTCAGAAGAAAGATCTACCGAAGGAGAAAAAGGATAAACAGTTGGAGCAGACTGTGGCACATATAGCGAAAAAGTTGAGGCTTACCATGTTGACAGAGCCTTTGATCCTGCCAGCAAAAGGCCTTCCCCCAGATTTTGAAATGTTGTTCCGGTATGAATCATATTAATTGCAGTCTTTTTTAGGTAGAAATGCTGCATTGAGTTCTTACTTTGCAGGCTAGTGAATTCAGACAGATACTTGCCTCCGTTCAGATTTGATAGGTTCAACAGTCGTCTGAGAGACTTCTACCGAGTGAATGCTTCAGAGACTAAATATGAATTAGAACTAGAATTCTCGTCGGCATCTCTAGGAAGCATGAGGTAAAGAAGATGTGATTTCGAATACCAAGTTGCTTATTTTAATACAATTCATTATTGGCTATGGCTATAATATAATACTTTCTTTTCTTTATAAGAATGGCTGCTCAGTTCCAAGCTGCAATGGAGACAATGGAAACAACGATTGGATTTACAGCCAAAGACTTGGACGAGATCAAAGGGGTTTTTGCAGACACCAACATCTATTTGCTGGCTTTGACCCTTTTTATCGCTTCTATACATGTAAGGATTTTTCTTTTGCGTTTCTCTACTTGACGGTTTGACTATCAAGTGAGAGCTAATGAAAGTTTTTCCTTCGTTTGTAGCTACTCTTTGACTTTTTGGCCTTTAAAAATGATGTTATTTACTGGAAACGAAGAAAGAGTACTGCTGGGTTGTCATTCCGAACAATTATTTGGCGATGTTTCAGCCAATTTGTTGTCTTTTTGTACTTATTGGAAGAGAAGTCTAGCATGCTGGTCATTGCACCGGCCGGAATCGGAGCTTGTATTGAGGTTTGCATTATTTAGTCTACCCATTTCACGTTTACAAGCTTGTTTGGAGAAAAGTTACCGGAATATTTATGAACCTTAATGGTATATCCGTGTAGATTTGGAAGGTTTCCAAAGCTTTGAAGGTGTCTATAAATTTTCATGGCAGTATTATTCCTAAAATACGATTTGGAGAATTTAGCGAGTCGGAGAAAGCCACTGCTAAACATGATGTGGAAAGCATGAAGTACTTGTCTTACATATTGTATCCTCTCTGCATTGGGGGAGCAGTTTACTCTTTGCTGTATACTCCACATAAAAGGTAAAATATTGTTGTCAATGCATTTAAACAATTATTGATATTTCAGCTCTCTGGATATTAATGGTTTCCTGTGTTTTTATTTTCGAATTGAAGTTGGTACTCTTGGACAGTCCAAAGTATGGTGAATGGCGTGTATGCGTTTGGGTTTTTATTCATGCTCCCACAACTTTTCATCAACTACCGTCTGAAGTCAGTTGCTCATTTGCCGTGGCGTGCATTCATGTACAAGGTAAGCATCACATTTAGGTTTGAAGTATTGGATACTTTTATAATGGTGGATGTACTAAAATCACAAATGGACTTTTAGGCATTCAATACATTTATCGATGACATCTTTGCATTCATCATCACAATGCCTACAGCTCATCGAGTTGCTTGTTTCCGAGATGATATTGTTTTTATAATCTACTTGTATCAACGATGGTGAGCTCCAACCTGTATATAAAAATATTATTCAAACATTTACGCATGCATTTAATCGAGAGTTCTGAATTACAGGTTATATCCCGTGGATAACTCAAGAATTGATGCGGGTGGAGATGTTGAATTTGACGTGGACCCGATCGAGTCGAAAGCGATCAAAAGTAATGAAACTAGTCAAAACTCAAAACCGGAGCACAGTGATAAAAAGAATGATTAAGACGAGTGTTAATGTAACTAAGCTTTATACAGTCAGTGGGGGTTTATTTCTCAAAGTTAGCGATTGACGCTTGTGTGAGCGTTGTGTAGGTTTAGATGCAACTTACCACTTACTTAATTGATCCAGCATCTCTTGTTATTATAACGCGCTTTAAATATTGTATTTGGGTTTCTAGTAGCTTTAATTTCATTACGTTTTTAACCGCAATTTAAATAATTTTTTCGTGAAATAAAAGTTAATCGTAAGTTAAACCGACCAGGAAAAGAACATTTTTGCTTTATTCAAAAACTTAGGGTTTTTGTCTTAATTATTCTATCTGAATCATAATGTGTTAAATTAACATTCTTTATATCAACCAGAGTAGCTTTTAATTTAACTTAAGATTTATTTATTTAGCTGTAGTTACATTGGTACAGCAATAAAACCAGTGTGGCTTTCTCTGTGCCGTCTCAGCTTGATTAAATGTCTACACTAATAATATTAAAAGGTCTACAAATGCGTGATAAAAAATGAAGAAATAGGACTGTATTATATAGGAGAAATAATCTTGTTTAAGGCAAGGTAATTCGAGTTCTGCCAATGATTTGGGCCTTATTGAAGGAAGTGAGAGTGAGTTTATGATACGTACCGGTGTTTAAGCTTCAATTTCAATTATAATTTTAGCAGGGTCCCTTCTATATATAGCTCAAATTTGATCAGTTTCCACACATTCAGGGTATTGTTTTAACCCAAATATGGGATTAATGATACGCTTAACACCACCACATTACCTACATGTATTGCTACTTTAAGTACAATAGTGTCAGAGAGGTTGTGAGATGAATATAATTTCTAAATCTGTGTGTATCGATAATATGCTTGTTATCGGAGTAAAAAATATTGTATACGGTTCCATCAAAGATGACTAGAAAGGGTAGAGCTTTTCTCTGAATGACACTTTCTCTGCATGCATTAAAGGTACAACAATATATGATTGCCAAGAGCTTTCTTTTTTAAACTTTAAGTCGTTGAACATTCGATTGGATTAGTTTTATGAATCGAGTTTAGGTAAGTGGCTGTAAAAGTGAAATAATTACTATATTCTTAACTAGAACTACCTATGCTGTTTCCTGTGTAAAGAAACCTATCACATTCTTGCAAGTGTCTCACGCACAATTCATAATTAACTTTAAAGCAAAATCGGAAATACGGCTAAAGTCCTGCTTGCTTCAAAATAAAACAATTATGGGATCTAACTCAAAGAAATGCCTCATTTTTTGCTCATGAAGGAACTGAATAAAAAATAAATTGAATATGATTTAAAAGTATAGGATTGCATAGCTTCATTCGTTATAATTCCCAAGAGGAGACTAATACTTCTCATGTTCTCTCTAGATACGATACATATTTGTTTCGTGACACTTGATACTTGCTAAGAGCGTCCTGGAAAGTTAATCACTTCTTTAACCAAGTTGTGTTCACATTTCAGCAAGGTTCTTCCTCTGTTGCTGGAGAGTTCTTGGATTTATTGGTGCTCTCTGCAATAAATTTTAAAATATGTAAAAGATTTACATAATATTTGAACACATTACATAAACGACACGGTTGGTAGGTTCGTTCGGGTTGTCATGTTTTGTGATCGGGGAAGAAAGTTTCATAAAAGAGAGGATTTATGTAGGGTTGCTTACTAGCTCTAATAATTTGAAGGAGAGGAAACCCTTATTTAGGTAACATTTGTAGGGATATCACTCAATAATTTTAAAAACCCTCATCCTGTACAAGTTTTGAAGTTTTTTAAGAACGCAATAAAAGTCTATGTAATAGTGTTTACTTATTCCTGCCCGACTAAACAAAGGCAATTTCCGCAGGGAATCGAAACCTGTTTCCCCTTCTTACTGAGGCAATGAGTCCTTATAGCCTTTCCATTACGTGCTTTAGAGTACCATAAACCATACCACGCAGTTAAAAGCATCATCAATGCCGTTGTCTTTGAAGAAAGTTGAGACTGAGGACCAACTTTCTAAGTAATAATGCTGAAAATAGTAAGGGAAGCGTAAAAAACAATCGTAAGTAATTTCTGTACGAGCAAGAGTTAGAAGTAGCTATGGGAAAACAAATCCGCTTGTCTGGTTGAAAAACTGACAGATAAGTGGAATCAAAATCTACCGTGTGGCAGGAAAGAGCTGTAGGTTCCTATCTTTTGTATTGAATGACATGATCACGGATGAGCAATTTATTTGTTCTCCCCAGCGGAAAAAATTATTCCCCTTGACATTTTGTCACAGTCCCCTCACAGTTGACTGACATTATAGCAGTATTATCTACAATCTAACATGCCAATCCATCCACCACTCCTACTAGCTTTCTAGCTCTAAACATTTGTATCCGGAAATGTAATACGTACAAAACTACGCAATATTGGACTATAAAGCCTAATGCAGTAATCTCGAATTGGCTGACTATCCCTTGATAATAAAAATCCGGTTACATATATATTTTAAGCTAAGCTTTTCTACGTAGTGTGCGTTTCCTGCAATGCTTTGTTGGTATGGAAGGGTAGGGACTGGATAAAAGAGGAAAGTTGGATTGGAGAAAGCAATGAGCTTAAGATTGAGAAAGTAATGGACTTTTTCAATGAGTATTTTCTATAGACAATGAATGAAAGAAAGGTAGTTCAACTTCTTTACTCTAGTTATTGAACCATGTGCATCAAGATAGAAATAATAGACAATAGTAAACGTCAAAGCCAGCTAGTCTCACTGACTTGGGTAGGGTATCGGTAGGTACAATGCTGGAAATGCTTAAAATAAAATAAAATAAATACAAGCAAAAGAGCTCAAGATGTTGAGTGAGAATTCAATGGAATTTGGTATTGATGATGATTCGAGGAAGACGGAACCAAGACCCGATTCTGGCACGCAAGGAAGCAAACCCACGTCAATTGAAAAAGTCGACGAGAAAGGCTAGCCAAACATCGAAAAATACCACAAAAGCTAGGACGATGATTATCACCATGAAGTTATATTCATCAACTGCTCCTTTCCGCGCTCTATAAAGTTATCTAAATGTCCGCCCATATTTTTCTCCACAATTCTGTAATTTCAATATAATATACCCTTCGACCTTTCCAGATAGAGATAAGTGTGCAACTGAAGGGTTCTCATTTACCTAAATCTTGTTTTGCAAGCCGCCCGTGTCTATATCCCCAGCTATATATCGCACTAGATTTATTTACCCTTGATGGTTAGTATCTAGAAGAACAAATTACTATTTGACGTTTCATGGAACCTGCAGGTTTTATTTTTTAAGTTATGCTTTATGCATCGCTGGATAGATACATGAATTATTTAGCATGCGAGCGAGCATTCATAAGGTTGAACAAGAGATGCTTTTTTAAAATATCGAAGCCAAAGTTTTATATAAAAAAGGAAAGATAAAAAAAACCCATTCCTTATTTGCACAGTTTACTCAGTTAATTTACCATTATCTCCATTCCTGACTGATTGAGTGCTCCACTAGTACTGACTATTGGACGCAAATAAATGGTAGGCTACATAACTTTCTCTATCTGTGATATTATACTTAGTGGGCTCCATGAAAAATATGTTGAAGCTTATCTATGGAGCTAGTACTTATTAGAAAATAACAAGCTTAGGCTGCTTAGGTAAGTTTGGACTCAGAAGCTCGACTCGGCTCATGCGGTTGTTTCCTACTTTTCCTACCTTCCATCTCGTATCATCATTACTTTGTTCCGGGGATGATACAACTACTAACAGAACTACAACTCTACTTCAGAAACTTTCTCCTGTACTTTACACTTCCCAACTTCGACGTGGATAAATGGTTGTTGAGTTAGAGGTGGGAGCTGAACTTGGAGCTGGAGGAATAATAATGGAAATAAATTTAACTTCGTCCTGGGTTCTTTTACTCGTTAATGCATAACACAGTTGGTAAAAAAAACTCGCACGTTAGGTTTTTCCTGTACTTTAAACAATCGAGTTTACCGTTAAAGACGGATGGTCACTTCGGCCTGTCTATTCGAAGACAATTTATTATCTGCAGTCTGAAAATGTGCCAAGCTAAGTGCGTTTTATTTGTTTCGATGGGTGATTTCGTAAAAGACGTAAGATGCAAGGCTGAAGCCCAGTAAGGTACAGTTGGGCGTTGGTATTCTACGTTCGGAAATAGCACTGTATATATATTTATATATGAGTAGTTCATATATTTGTTTTTCTAAGTATGCAATTGACTTGCGAGCAAAGCAATACCTCTTTTCAACAACAAATATTCTCCTACTGTTTTGCTATTATTAGTGCTAAATGCAAAGATAGGATATACCTTGTATGTAAGAAGGAACAGGGATCAACAATTTATCCTCAGCAGAATGTCATATTGATTGTAAAATAATGTATGGAATTATATCAGTCAAAAGTTATAAGTTACTCTCCTTGTCATTTACAGCTATTTTTGTTGCATTCGTCGTTATCTAGATATTTAACAAAGGATTATTAGATTCTGTAGAGTGTATTGTCCTTTTTGGATTTCATCTTGTCCTTTCTGCTGCTTTCACTTTCCTGAGGATTTCATGGGATGAGATGCTGAGCTTGAGCTCAGCATTTACTTCGTTTAAAGAATGAGCTTATCACTTATTGTTATCCTTATCTGCACAGATACAGCAGAAAGCTGTGGTGGGCATGGATAATAATAAATACAAGTCTTATTTTCAGAAGACTATATAGTTATAACTTCGTACATAATTGCCTAGGAGTAATGAATATATCATTTGCTACTTCTCCATTGTAAAGGAAATAGAAGTGACAGGAATCAACTAATTCAGGCAGTTTAGTTGGTTAAGGCTACATTATTTATCCTAGTTTGTTACGTCACTACGCCTGATTAGTGTCTGTAATTACCGGTTTTACTTTTGTGGGACGCAACGGAGAAAGAAGAATGTGTACAGAAATGACTTTTCCAGGAAGAATTCGTAGATTGTCTTTACGTTGATCCGGTCAACTATTATAACTCATCGCAGCTAAAGTATTTCAGGTTATAAACCCTTTCTGTAGTAACTACCCCTATACCTTTCAATATGAAGGGTATTTTTAAGTTTTTGTTTGCAACAATAACTCCCCAGGTAAGTTAAAATCGGAAATACCGTCACAGTGCTTTAATATCGTTAAGGAGAATGTCTGCTAAAGGAAGCTTTCTGGGTAGAGGAAAATACTACCAGATTAGTAATTTGTTACAAGGAACCTATGCTACTATAGCTAAATTATATGAAAGGAAAGGTACTTAGGGGTACCCACCCGTACGGGCTTTGAAGTAGTGATCACATTGAGTGATTTATAAATCATGAAGAGTGATACGCTATGATAGCTAAGCTTATTTTTTACTTCCAAGATCTTGTTATCTTGATAGGATGATAAATAGATCTACTCCTCTTGCTTGTTTAAGGTAGCTAGCTGAGCAAACCTTATTTCTACGAGGCTGAGTAATCCTGAAAGTGGCTCATCAACTGATTCGTTGGATTCAAGAGCTTTTACTTTACGAAGTTATCATTTGGAAGAATCAAAGGGCAGTAGCAAAGCAATGGCTCGTTTTTTTTATGGAGGAATAGATTTTAACAATGGAAGATGTTTATTGGAAAGGGAAAAAATGAAACTGAAGCGAACTTTCCCACGATGATCGCTTGGCCTATAACCTTCCACAGTAAATAAATGCTCACAATATACAGGGTTATAATAGTTTAGTAGAACAGTCTTTAAGAATCTGGGTGTAGTCCCACTTCTTTATCTTTTTTCTTGGAACAATACACAAAGTACAGACTCTTCAGTACCCCTTTCCATAAAAATGTTATTCTTGGAACCATTCTTTCCGGGTCTTGGTGTTATCGTCATCGGTAAAAGGATGCACAAGGACCGGCTCGTATCTCTATTCTCTAACTTACAAATATTTCTTCTCTTATATAAATGCATGCTTGGTTTACTGTAAGCACTAACCTTAATTGTTCAGTTTCTTCTGGGAAACATTAGCCATCTCAGGATAATGTTTTCTACTTCGACAAACTAATGCTTACAGTCAACTGACAAACTAGCCTGGGATGAAGAATAAAGTGGTCTCTTGACACGAAAAAGGTAGGTGTAGCTAGCTGGAAGGGATTACCTACCTTGTCTTCAACCTTACATTATACCTACAGAAAGATAGCAACTTCGTTGGCAGTGGGTAGCCTTACATTTTATAGATTAGTCGCCAACAAACTGGCTAAACTTTGAAGCAGTTAGTTTCACGAACGGAAGCGCTTTATTACAGGTAAGCTCCTATCCCTCACGCTCATCCTCCCAGTTCAATTCCTTGAAACTGTAGGTATTTCAATTTTGTATAAGATTTAGATTATGCATGCATGTTTAATGGTTTTCATAGTGAGTTTCTATCTTCAGTCAGTGCAGTGGCTGAGTAGGAATTTGCTAAAGGTTTCCTACACGATGCTTAAATTTGCTTTACTTTGTTACTACTCCCAAAAAGTCTGTCTATCGGTCCGTTTGAGTTAAGGTTGTATTCCAAACTCTATCTATGTTGGGAAGCGTGGTGAAATACACAGGAAATGAAAGTTTAACAACTTTCTGTCACGACAAAAATATCCATCTTACTCCTTCCGCCTAGGGTATATTCCGTCGGATTCGATTTTTGAGCATTACTTTCTTCATCGTCATTGCCATTTTTACCTTTTACGTCTTCTCAGTTCACTTTCTTCCATTGCTCAGGCCGTTCTTACTATTTCATTCCAAGTACTACACCTCCGTCTTGAACATATAACGTTACATGGTCTGGTGCAAGTTCGAGTCTTGTGTTCATGTTCCCTTTTATATACTAGAGAATCTTAAAACAAGCTAAAACGAGTGAGTGACTTTGTGGAGAAGATTGGTTACGTAGAGACTCAGCTACATGCATAGTGACAGACAACACGGACCTGTTTAGAGATCTTCCTACTTTTTAGCAATGACAAGTCTACGCAACGCTTCGCTATACAAGGCAATACTGATCCGTTAACTACAGTATTGGATGGCAAAGAAAGTTATACGCATTTTGTGCACAATACATGTCTAAAAGATCTATACTAAAACCCTGATCGAGTTCGGGTCGCTAGGTTTTGCATAAGAGGAACCAATCAACTAAAGTCCAACCCCCTCTTTGTAGCAATATACCAGTAGTAATAGTTAGTTAGGTATGGGGTGTATGCATGCTTCTTCATTTCCAAGAATAAGATTTTCCCTACAGCAACTGTAAACTCCAATGACGTAAGTATTTGAAGAAATAGTCTGTGTAGGGAGGTGAATTGGTAAAAATGAAAAGAAATAGACTTTCAGGACTCCTAGTAACAACAAAGGAAAGGGATACCTGTATTCAGGAACATCGCACCACTTCATTCCTACTAAACTTAAGGAATTCTATTGCATCCCTCTGACTGACTCTTGCTTTTAAATTATATCTCTTTCTCATAAATAAAATAGATCCGACCTTAAGCAGACTTTTGATACCTAATTTATCTGTGCTTTTGCTGCTAAATTCTGAATACGGGTAGGCATGCTTAAATAGCAGTAGGGAAGGGTGGTGAATGATATCTGAAGAGAACTCCAACTTACATTCAAATGTCCATAAATCTGATAAGGGAAAGTACAAATATCCTAGAGGAAAAACAATTTTAGCTCAGTCAATTGGGTTTATTTTTTATTGAAACTCACAAAAAAGACAATCCTTTTTAAGAATTCGACCACTTAGAACCCCCGTGGGGGTCAAAAATACTTGATCCTGATCAGGACCCGTTCTTAAAATGAAAAAATGGTTTATCTACTTTTGATTTAAAATCACGAAAACCTAATTAATTTTTAACAAATCTGCTATCTCTAGACCCTTGGAGGTACCTTATACGGTCACTTAATTGGGAAACATTGTTCTTTTTATTGTTTGTAATGGGGGGAAGTAATGGGTGTAGCCCCCACATAATAAATCCTTTCTTTCGCTCTTATTAGATTAATTATGAGCAGAAAAATCAATTGACTGGGCTAACGTAGCTGCTTGGAGGAGGTTTAACTCTCCTATTTGGAAAGCTATCTGCGTCAAATTCAATGTATTTTAACCAATTTACTTCCACTCTCGTCCGCATTCATGTTCAGGCCAATTGGGAATACCATTTTACGTCCTTTTACAAAATAACTGAACACGGAATGTACTGAAATATATGAAGAAAGGAAAAATAAATTGATTTGGAGAACAATCAAAAGAGATTTCGTTACACGAAGAGAAAAGTGACAAAAAGGGAAGGTATAGGTTAAAAATGTCAAAGGGAAAGTAAGTAAAGTCTACATTCTTTTTTTGGGCTGACATTCACTCTTTATTATAAAGAACTCCCCTTGTGACTAGTGGACACTTGAGATATGGGAAACGTGGACAAGAGGTCACAGGAATCTTTCCGCTACACCTATGTCGCCTTAGGATCATCCGATCATCGTAAAAAACCACAGACAGATCTGTCTATAAAGCCATGCACGAAGGCAGTACCTGGGGACAAGATCCCGATCAGAAGTGGAATAAAATATACAAGGCTGGGTTTAGGGTTAAAATTAAGTTCAAGCTTAGCTCTTTATGGGACTATATATGATACTACATGGCACATGTGAGGCGTTCAATATCTATACTGAAAGAATTTAATAAATTGAACAATACAAACCTAGCACGTAGGAGTAAGACGTAAGAGCTTATAATATTTCATTACAATATCATACTAAAACGAGACTTTTAGCTTGGCTTTGTCTTCTATCGGAGTTGGTTTCGTGGTCTGATTTAATGTTCACGACGATCAAATGGGAATCAAAGGGAAGGAAGGCTGAGCGTTTTACTTTACACATTTAACTTCTTACGTCCCTAACCTAACTCTGTGTAAACTTTTTCTTTGAAGTCACACAGAACGGTTCAAAGGCTACAGGTTCAATTAAATTTAAGGATTAAATAAAGCGTCAAACGTTAGCCAATTCACAATTCACACAAAACCAGCCACAGCCAGGCTTTAAGAATTTCGCAAGTTGGAGGAGACAGACAAGTTAAAGTTAGATTAGGTGGTAAGAAAGAGGTTAGCAGTACAGTGTCTTTAGATGTCAATTGAGTTAGAGTAAGAAGGGTGAATCGGGCTAAATACATGGTGCTACGTAGGTATTTTCATAGTAGAGAAATTGGCGTAGGAGAAAGCACATAATGAAATAGTTTTAGGCTTTGGTAGTACTATTTGGACAGAAATATCAAGTAAAAAGGAAGGTGCAAGAATGAATACAGGATATAGGCTTCACTGCCTTCGATCGGGCTTATACGCTCGATGAATTGAATTGTGAGCCAAGATAAATGAAAGTTTTATCAGGTCAGAGGAAGAGCAAGAGAGGAAAGTTTTATTAAATCTAACCCAAGAGGGTCTATGAAGAAGATGATGAAGGAATACAAAGATTCTCATGAGATGACGGTGGTAATAATAAGAAAAGGTTCTAATAAAAGGATTGATCATAAGGTTAAAAGGTTATCTGAAAGAATGGAGGTGGTCGGGGAAATGAAACCTAAAACCATAAATAAACTGCTTACCTGCAGCGATCATTCTCCATTTGGCTTTGTTTTCTACTAGGTGGTTCACCCAGGGACGCAGGATTGTTCCGTAAGCGTGATTAGCCCCCCCTTGAATGGGGAAACTTGTGGTACGGGAAGCTAAGGGTAATTTACCACTACCACTGGATTCTGGTTTGATACAATTTTCAGATTCAGTCCTTCGAGTAGTGGCTGCTGATGGGGAGGCAGAGTTATGGAATGGTTTTATGGGCGTTTTGGTTGCGGGGATTTTGGCCAAAGCGTTTGCCGTCGGAGAGGTGGCCGAAGGGGATGTTAATGGGGAGGATGTCGAAGTTGTAGTAGCTGACGATGTTTCTGTTGTGCTTGTATTTGTTGCGTTTGGTAATGTTTGCGTTGGAGAAACTACGGCGGCGGCTGGAGGGGCGGATGAAGGAGAGGTCGGAGATCGAGCTGCCGATGACCCCGAGTTTACTGAAGAAAGTGGTCCCTCATCGGCTTTCAAAAAAAAGTCAATCAAATCACTCAATACACCCAGGCTGGGTTCGACAATAAACTCGATAAAACTGATTTGGGATTCTGGGATTAGAACAGTGTTTCTGTCACACAGGGGACTAAAGGGTAAACCTAGTTTGGCCTCTTCGTCCCCTTGTAGGAAAAATTCTTCGAGGATTGTGTCTGCGAATCTCTTGTGCAATCTCCACGGTTTGGCTGGATGACTTATATCGGCGGCGTGGAGGAGTAGGGACATTAGGGACATTGTTGTGGATGGAGATGATCTGAAATTCATTTAGGACAATCCAATATTAGGAAATATATGTATGGAATATGGACAGCAATTCCATAGTTTTTTAAACAATAAGCATGAAAGGAGAAAGGCCTTGAGAATAAAGCGTTAACTTTTCTTTCGTTGATTCTTCGCCTTTTGGGAAAAGATATGCGGAATCAGAGTTAAAATGGGACATATCGAGCTCTTTCTTTATGAGGATAACTAATTAAGAAATATAATTTGGAATGAAAGCATTAGAACTCATTAGGACCTTTATTGCAAGTTTCTATTCATACTTTGGCTTGTTAGTGTTTAATTAGCAAGCATACTGCTAGGACTTGCACATACGTTTTATATAATTATGGTAAACTGAAGGTAATACTTTAGGTTATCGTATGAACTTCGAACCCTTGAAACCCTTCAGGCAGTTTTCAAATCCTGATTTTACAATTTAATGTAGCACTGAATTGAATGATAGAAATACTATAATGCAGAAGAAATAGCAATCATCTGTAGGCTGAAAGATTGTATAAACAGTACAGTATGCAGTAGTTAGTTTCTTCTACCACAGTAAAAATTAGCTTCCCATCGAATCCGTTGATGATTGACCATTTTGACGTAAGCAAATAGCTCATAAACAACGATAGTTGGTAATAATAACTGAGTGATATCGTGCAACTCTTCGAAAACATATATATTATCAAAATCACATAAAAGCTACCAGACCAGCGCATGGGGAAGGAAACCTTAATAAAAATTGCAGTTCTGTGAGTGAAAGGAGTAAACGAATGGCTTCGCTGGTTGGAATGAATAGAACGCTCAACAAAAAGTTTCGCAGAGGTAAGCATGGTATGGTACATGCCTTTGTTGAAACTGGAGATATGAAGGTTAACTTACTTGTCTCCGTTGAGAAGTGCTCGGACGTGCTTAATTTGTGCAAAATGAGTGGACATATCTGTAAACAAGACCATTTCGATGACTAAACTACGGAACTCTCGAAATTCTTCCGGCCTCAAGTTTGCCAATATACTCTTGTCCTCTTCTTTCATCAATCTAAAAAGGAAAAATACCACAAATTTAATTAAAATTTCATAGGCAGACATACGCAAATATCCAACGTATGAATACACCCAAATCACGAGAAAAACTCTTCAGCGTTTCTTATTTTTAGTCCAACTGTGTAATTTAATTTGACAACCGCTTGTAAAGTGAAATAACCTTTATGAAATCCCATAGTCACACAAACTGAAAGAGTCAACCGTACTACGCATATCCTTCATAATATCCTCCCAAGCCCGTGCCTTTATTCATTCTTTTTTTAGAAGAAGTGTCCCGAAATTCAATTAATACCTTTTCAACCTTCTTCTTTCATAATTTATGACTTTGCAGGAGGTAGTTTTATGAATAACAAAGTAATTGGGGTTACTACGTCTTCTAAAAGTCCATTTCATTGCCAACGGGCTTGGGTTTGGTTTTGGTTAGACCAAGTAGGATCAAGCGAGGAATGAAAGTATGCAGAGAAAGGTGTGTATGACAAAATCATGAGGATAGAATACGAACTCCTTATCATTAATTTACGATATGCTTTCGTATGTCTTTACTATTAAGGAGCGAATGCTTCCCTGAATGAAATAAAAGCTTTTATAATGCGAAAGTTATTTGAGAAAGCATAAACAGCTCACTGTTCCGACTTCTTAAAGGTGAAGGTGGGATTAAAATAATGACACTGTTAAATGAGAATGTTAAAAACAGTCCAGTTAACATTATTGATTTAGACAGACTTATACCTTGAGTAGCCAAGAACATTATGATGTTAATGCGTGATAAAGCAAGTGAAGGCCCTAACGACTAGAAAAACGGTACCTTTTTTTTTAGAAAAAGTGAAGAGTTTTATAAATATTTTCAGGAACAATAAACTTTCGATGCGTTTATAATTATAAAGTAGGTAACTACTAGTAAACAGATCTAAACAAGTTGCGGACTTGTGGTAGATACTTCCAAAAATCTTTAATCTCCGTAACTCCACCATAAGAATTGAATAATTACAAACTCTTCCAATAGCACGGATATCGTGGCAGCTTCGACACATCTAAATATAAAAACGTGCTTCCCTTAATCTTTCCTGATTAATCCAACACAGTTTTCAGCAAAAGTTATAGTTAGCTTATAATTTAGATAAAACACAAAAGTTTGACTGCTATAAACTTCTAGATAAACCTATACTTAACATGAACCATAATTACATTACATTATACAAGTGACCTAATGGCGAACTTTGATTGTATCCATTGTTTCATATTTTCTACAAAGACACCTCATTAAATCCGGTACCCGGGTGTTTCCCTATCTAGGGTGTGGTCTTATTCATAAAGTCAAAATTGTACGTTTTGTTGACTTTAGTTAGCACAGCCTTCTGCCATCCCCTACAAAGGAGGCAATCACCTACAAAACTATCTATTATCGTATTTGTTATAGAGAGCTATGTTTTCCCTAATGGAGCTCTATGCATTCTTTCATAAGATTCGAAACTGGTCCACTACAATGCTTTCCAGCTGCTTTTCATAAACAAGCAAAGCCTTTATCGTCTCGAGTCCATCCAACCGCTTCCAAAAAGGAGTTAAGTGAAGGAGAAAGTAGGAAAAGTTTTTGCCCAACACTTTGTAAGCATTGGAAAAGGTGATGACGACAAAGGTTGTATGGCTTTCATCCAGCTCTCTATTATTATTATTTATTATCACGAGCCAAGATGGGCTGGAATGAGGAGAAATGACGCATTAACAAAGGAAGTTTTAATTATCGAACTTGGCCAGATTGAACAACCTTCATCAAGCTCCATTTACTCTAGCATACCTTTAAATTTAAACATCTTCACTGAACCATGCTTAACTTAATGCAAGCAACTTTTAAAAATAGATGGGTTCAGGTTAGTAGACTCTGGAATAAGAGAGAGCACACTGACGTGTGGCTTTTTATTCCGAAGTGAGCGGATACAGTTTAGCTAACTTTTTGTTAGCTCAAGGCTCAGTTATTTTGCGAAGAATCCCATCATTATCGTTCTTCTGTACGATAATAATAATGATAACAATAAAATAGCCGGCAGGCAGGTTTTCCCTTTTGTATTAATCATGCTTCGAAACTATATTTATTTATCTAAAGCGAGGGTATTGTTTTGTTCCTGCTACGACATCCACTATGTTCATTTCCTTCGTTGTGATGCATTGTTATTGTTATTAAGTTAGTGGTAGGTGTGTATATACACAAACGTCAGTTACATATACATTATAAGTAGCAAAAGAAATCAACTCGTTATGGCAAGGTTGAATGAACATATTGAATCCAATTCGGAGAACTTCTTTCATAATAATATCGACATTTGTTTGTACGACTCTTTATTTTACATCTATAAAGAATGTAATCAGTTATTTATCGATAAGAAAGTATGGACTGTGGAATGTATGAGGACAGTAAATTACAAAAACGAACTGTCTACCTTTGCATCCGATCCCCGGTCGAGCCTGCCAGGTCTCTAGTCCCTATGGTAGTCGGCGATGGGAATGATTGAGCATGCGGTGCGACGCTTGTTATTGTTACTTTGTAAGTTGGTCTATTTTTGACGAAGAAAGCATCCCGGGATATAAATGAAGATGGATGAAAGAGGGATAAGTTAGTGAACGGTGTAGGAAGGCAATACATAATATAATTGAAATGTTTTAGACATAGGATAGACTATATGATGACATAGGTTACATTTACATTTGTATTTTTAAAAGGATAACCGGATCGGGGAGGAAAAATCGGAGAAAGTTGTGCTTGTTACAAAAAGGCGCCGACAACACAATGCATATTCAAGGATGAGAGAAAGTAACAAAGATACAAACGATAGGATCAGCATTTAGAAAAGTTGAAGACTGGTTTTTTTTGGCTATTTTTATATTCTTGTATTAAAGACGTAAGAAAGTTTTTAGCCCAGTTTCTCATATCGTGATATGTACATTTATCATAGTAAAAAAAAGCAACCACGTTATTTCATCATGGCTAAAAAAGTGAAGCTGTGAGTGAAAATGAGGTTTTTATAGTTTGAAAGTATGGATCAAAAACAAAAACTCATTTTTGACTAGGACGATTAAACTTTATGCTATACTCTCTCCCTGAAGATGCATATGCTTCAAACTTTTTAATCTTTGTAAAAGTAAATGGTACAAAAGTTTAAATAAAGGTTGCTTATTCTAACTGGAATCTTCTGCTTTGCACCTCTCGATCCGAGTTTGCAACGTTACCAAAAGGTAAAGTAAGGAGAAAGATTATTCCTTGTTTGGCTTAGTTTATCTTTAAAGATAATAAAGAAGATGGGGAAATGTTGTAATAGGATTTTCAAACTTTCTTTTTGAGAAGGTTTGCCCTTTTTCGGATTTAGCGTCTTGCTACAGCAGTACATACTTTTTAAAGAGGTTAAAACTTTTTATCGTAAACTTTAACCAGCTCACCACTGAACACTGGCAGGGGTAGTTCCCTTGTAGACCTGGTTATAGTTATAATGGAAATTACGTGTACATAATGCATACTTTTTGAACCAAGGCTATTGTTTTTCATCTACTCTTCTGACTTTTATGGGAAGTTTTCCAATAATTTATTCTGCTGCAAAACTATAAGCAAAGTAAAAGTACGACTAGAATATAATAACCAGGGAAGAATACTTTCGGTTCTTAAAACTATTTTTACTCTCCTGCATCCGCAGTTCAAAATTTCATCCTTTATCATAGAAACATGTACTTATCCTCTTTGAAAAAGGTATAAACGGTACCTACCAAAAAGGTAAGCCTCTCTGAAAATTTGATACTTAGTAAAAACTTTACTAGAAGAAGGTTAGGTTTGAAACACCAAGGTAATTGGGCGAGCTTTTACTATGAATAAATCCAACCTAAACAATATTTGCTTGCGTTGTTTGGTTTATTTAGTCAATAAAGTAAACAAAGTATTTAATTGTAGAGAACTAAAGTAGTTTTATCAGCTTGTAGAAGCAAGAAATGGAATATACCATTTAATGGATTATATAAGGCTGGGATGTGCCGTTTGCATGTAGTTTAAACTAGAGAAAGCGGATAGGTACACAGCATGTTGTAGTGTCAACCTAGTCAAGTTATAGTTGGAATATTTCCAGCGAAGATAACTCAATTATCGTAATTATACTAATTTTACCTTTAACTCACGTCAGCGGCATTTATGCAACGACACTGACGACATAAAGAGAACGAATTCCATTCCTAGAGAAGAATGCAAATGTGGAGCATTTTATTAAAGAACCTCCGTCTTCACTTTCATTTACCTTTGCACTTTGCCTGTCTTTAGATAGAAGTGTTATAAACGAATCTCTATAAGATCTGAGATCTTAAAGAGTAATTTTAATGGGAATATTCATCATCAACAGCGAAGAACAAAAGTGTACATCCTTTACAGACACCTTGATACACCCTAAGGACAGAGTAGTACTCACTTTTCATTCATTAATAGATGTTTTAGCTCATTTGTAGTTTATACTTGTAGTAAAATGGAATAAATTCAAAGGGTTAATTAAGTGCTTACCTAAAGGCAGCGCTGACGTGATGATTTTCGAGGACAGATCTATCGTTGTAGAGAAGGGCCAAGTCCGTGGCTGTGTTTACATGGAAGTTATTTGTGCGACCTGTGTGCTCCAAGTCGTGGATGAGCGCGGCGAAAAGAAGGGCAAATATTTCCAAATCTGTTAGACTATTCTGTAAAATTAAAATTAAATCAAGTTAATAGCATCCAAAGAAGAAGTTAGACAGGCAGAGTTAGAGTTGTTGTCTGGTAGAACAGGGGGTAGTCCCTCAGTTTGGCAAAAATTCGAAGTTAAAAATCAAAACAAAAAACCTGACTGTGGCAAAACTGAAAAAAAATTATAATTTTTAAAACGCTGAAGTGACAAAATTGAAAAAATGATTAGCTTATCAGCTCAATCAGCATATTCTCATATTCCTCGCTCATTCTCTGAGCTCTACGATACTTAGTCCCTTTCACTCCTACTCCAACCTTCACCTATTCATTATGGGTTCTTCCTACGTTGAGTACTATAGTACTAAGGGTACTTCAAAATTGACTTATTGCGGATACACATATTCTAAAAGAGTAACCATAAAAAATTTGATTACCAAATATTATTATTGTTATAAAATAAAAACGTGCAGTGCATCATTAATAAATAAAAATGGGACATGGTCCAAAGGTCGAAATGGATGGTCTAAAAGCAGAACCCACTCAACTCATGGATCAGAAAGCACTAGGTATTTTACGGATTGTTACGGGTTCCAATGAATTGAGATTGTTTAAGCTGAGTTGAATTGTTGTAAGATAATAAACTGACTAAATGTTGTTTTTGATAATTTGCCACTTTGGATTTTCTTAAATAATTTTTTTGCCGTTTTGCAAAAACCTTTCAAAATCGTTTGCCAATTTGAGGTTTCTGGTTTTGCCAAATAAACATTTGCCAAACTGAGGGTGAATCAGAGCAGGGGTGGCTGTATTTATTTTAAATATGAGTTTAGTCAGACTCAGTTTAGTTAGAATCCATTTGGACAGAAAAAGGCAGAGATGATAGGAAATGTTGCATTTTCTATTGATAGTAAGGAGATGATAGTATTTTTTTTAATGAAGCTAATGATCCTGCTTCTGGGTTTATGTAAAGGTCGAGAGTACTCTATAAGCAACAGAGACAGTATTAATTTTCCATTTTTTCTAACAATCAGTATCACAAGGCAGGCAAGGGCAAGTTAAAAAACAAACTGTTTATTTCGCTGAAAGAGCAGTAAGCTGGAATAGGCTTATGTTATTTTTAGCTGTGATTAAATAACAAAAAAGCCCCGATACTATTTCTAAGGGTTTGAACTTTAGACCTAAACCTTTACTAACTAATTGAGTTATTTTCATCCATCCAAGTATGACGTAAAAGGAACTTCAATCGGCTATTCTACACGCAACACACATATCTAAGTAATCCTTCTACAAATTCATAGGTATTATCCAAACATCAGAAGATGTTTGAACCTTCCTATTCAATCCGCTTTTATAAACGACCTCACTTCCAATGAATGGCTTGGGTTAGCTAATTATCTCTTGATTAAGCTCTTTAAGGTGTACTTTTTGAGGTCTAAAAATTCATTACCTTCACTATTACGCAGAATGCTGAAAGTAACCAACCGCAACCGCTCGTTTAAAAATAATTGGCATACTGATACTATCACTATCTACCATGCTTACCTTTATAAATCGTATAGACACATGTAAAAAGCTCGGTATAAAAATACTAGAGTATAGAATGTAATGACCCTTTTACCATATTATTCAGTACTTTCTAAATTGAATACCAAATGTAAGGTTTCGTACGGTTGACGGTTGTTTAGTAAATGTAGACCGGAGGCTGTTGTTATTCAGAAAGGAAGTTAATTGGAAAGGACAAGGGATTTTGTAAAGGGGTATAACTTTCTTTCAACTACAACTAACCTTAACCACCGCCTTCAATAGGTCTTTGATTAAATAACTAGGCTGCTGTCCACAACCAGATACATTGTTAAGTTTGAGCAGTTACGCCCTCCGTCACCTATATTCACTTCCGCTACAGTTGGATACATATCTACCTGGTACTTTTTACTTTCACTCAGAGATAAATGCATATTTCTATGAAGTAAAAGTAACAAAACACTTAGTGTCCTCTCTAGTAGTAACAACCGCTCTTATCTAGCCTGTAGAAGACTTTTTCCAGCTTTTTCTAAGGAAAGTCTTTAGCAGCCACCCAAGTATTGGGTGATAAGGCACACAGCACAGTCTAAGATAAGTTACAACAGCAGAGGACGCATTTCCACTTATACTATTATCATAAAAGCTACATTATCCAGAAGTAAAGATGGTAGTAGTCCATTAGGTTTACTTTATGGAATATGAAAAAGGTGCGATGGTCTAGGCCCGTTGTCAGTAAAATTGGAAGAAGGGAACTCTTTTTCACTTAGAATCTTACAACGAGATCTTAAGAGGTTGATGTATGAAGTGAAATGAGGCTGAGATAGAAAGATACGGAGGCTGTGCGAATGGGGAGGATGATGGTTATGTTTTAGAGAGGATGGGTTGGTTTGCTGGAAAAACCACTTTGTTTTAATGACTTGAGGCAAATGATTTTAAATAATGGAGAAGGGTTTCCCCACATTTTTGGGTTGTAAGTTGGGTTATTTTTGTCTTTGGGTCCAACATTATACATGTTGGAGGTTATTAATTGAAAGTGAAGTATGGAACTAATCCAGGTAAAAAAGGTTAAAGAAGCGATGAGAGGATGCTATAAAAATGCATAGATAATAGGTTATTTAAGCTTGGAAATGTGGGTGACATAAAAAAAGAGTTGGAAGGATTACCGCTATTCCTGACGAGCCGATGAAGTAATGAAGCGTTTGTGTGACATCGGCCGCATGGAGGTCGTTGTGGTAAGGGTTTTTAAGTTTTGTGTATCCGCACTGAACGGCGCTGAGGAAGTTCTCCAATTTGTCGAGATTAATCCTAAATCGACTCACAAGACCGTAGCGGCTGAACAGCTCTTTGGCAACGTATTTTAAGGAGTGGCCACTGGACTTTTCTTGAAGTTTGTAGATGTCAAAGTGCCAGTTGTTAATTTCCTGTGAAATTACTTTTTAATTAGATTTTATATTGTTTTACTTGTGAAGACGAAGAACGGGCAGGATACTCGGGGATTACATGCATCCATGTTGGGGACATATTCTATATTTTGTCATGGCCATGGCATATATATTTACTCCGCAAGTCTGGCTGGATTAGGACACCTTTTAAGATATCTTTCGGGGGAATTCATGATTCACGGTAGTAGATCTTTATTTGTGAGGATAGCTCCCGTGCGTAGCAGATTACTGTTAGTGAGGCACTAGAGCAGTCTCTTGAAATATTTAACCATGCTGTTTTAAAAAACCTCGTTCAAATAAAATCTTGTGGAAGTAAGGAACAGACGATAATGAACATAAATCTAGCATGTTTAGTTGATACACCTACAAGCTTGTAGAATCACTCCCATTTCAAGAACTTTTTTGGGTTTTTAAGAATGTGTATATGTGATTTGACCAAACAAAGCTAATTCTCAAAACGCATACATTTTATTGAGACGAGTGAAAGTATTCCTGCAGTAGACTAACAATGCAAAGTAGTTCAAGCTTTACCCTCATCTTACTCAAATGAATTGTAGAAATTAAACATTTTTCACTGCGGTTGCTATACTTATTTCATGTAAATGCTGCTATACTATGGGAGTTAATGTAGAAGCGTAGAGATTTTGTTGTATAAAAATAGTGAAACTTTCACCCCAAGTAAATTGAATTCCTCAAGCTGTTTAGGTTCACACAAAGCTTGCAAAAACCAGTGCAGAAACTCTCGTCGCCTTTCCTATGAAATCTCATATATTAAAGTCTTTCTTCTTCATTTTGTTGCATGTATCGTTTGGTTTAAAAAAAGCAAACTTTTTTGGCTTTTTATTTTTGTGGATAAAATGTCTGTACAACTCTCTTTTAAATGTGCACTTGAAACAAAAGCAAAAACTAGATCTATGACAAGAGCCAATTATACTTAAAAAAAACTTTCTCCTTTAAGATTTCATCTCAAACTTTCCTCCATCATCGTTATCCGCGTTCTAACTATTCAAACCACTAAGAATAAAAATAAAGTTGAATGACTCGAAAGAATGTAAAGTACTGAAACATCTTTTAGTGCAATTTTAAGCTTATGTACACAGTTGGTTCGTGCCTTGGAGCTGTTTCATCAAGTTCCAAAACTTTCTAAGTATTATTTGACTCCTTCACAAAGTCAATTCACGGCTTGAAACAAGAATCATGAAAACTTCAGCGAGTCTTGATACCACGGAAAGTAATCATTTCTTATTTCTACGTCTACTCTGCTCTGGCCGGATACATTTCTTTGTTCTTTAGATACTAGAAATTGGCTGATAAGCTCAAAAAAGTATACAGTGAACTACAGGTTGGATGATAATAGTAAGACAGAACTACATTCTGTTATCAACTCATTTCCTTCCAGCATATGATATATCTATGTAACAATTCTTGTGGTTCTTGCATACTGTAATATCCCGAAATGTAACATTCCCTTTAATAGCAGCGCCTTTCGAACAGTAATTGTATACAAATCGTAGCCTATATTATTTCCAATTTTAATTCCCCTGGGAAGTTTTAGCTGAGAAGGAATAATTGAAAAAATGCTTATGATTAATATAGGGCGAATTTTTATTTTGAATATGGAAATTAGTAAAATTATTTAGAGGACGAGGGGCATTAAAACCGGAAATACGGTACCTAAAAGGTTTGAAAAGTACTGGCCACAAAGGGAGTGTATACAACGTTGTGGTTTTATATAGGATGAGGGAACAACTAGCTCTGGTACTGGCATACAAAGAAACAGAACTAAATGTACTTCGAAAGTGCTCAGCTTCTGTAAGAGTTTCACTGAATGTAATTTCAAGTTGTTTCATTGTGCAGTAGATCCTTTGAGTCTTCTTTACCATCCCTTTGGTTATAATAGCGTTTTCTATCTTTTTGAAAGTGAACCAAGATTGAAATAGAATAGAGAGTCAAGAATTTTATCAAGAGTGAAACTTGTGTGTTTGCATTGTGAAGTATTTTTAATGAATTTTGGTACTCTCGTCTAGTTTAGTTTAGTGTATCTCGTTTATGTATTACAAAGTTTGAAACATAATCTGTTTTTTAACTAGCGTGTGTTATTCTTTCCTCAATTCATGTTTATTTTACGGAAAGACGATACGATTTCTATTCTGGGCTTAAATGTCACAGTAATTAGCTTTTTAATATTTAAGTTTGCTTTTGTATCCAAGCCAGTCGTGTCGTATTTAATGTCAATTTTGATGAAAGATTTTTGCTAAAGTAAATTAAATTGGTACAGATTTTTAAACCGAATTTGCAGCTTTTTAGGCTTTAATAAATAGCTACTGTAGAGAAAGCCCCGGTTTTAATTCCCCTGAGAAATTATTGGCTTGAAATATGAATATTAATCCCTAAGTAGAGCAAGACTAGGGTAAAGTTAAGGGATAACCTATTAAAGAAGGAATTAAAACTTGAAATACAGTACAGAAATAATATTATAAACGTTAACGATAAGCACACCCGAACCAATGTTTTTCAACCGGATAGGAAGCTCGGGTGATTTATGACGGGAGGAAATATTTATATACGCATAATTTGTAGTGGTAGCCTATATTCCTTCATAAATCATAACGCATAAATTTATAAGGCTTGATTAAAACCCCCCATGGGATTTCTTTCTCAAATTGTCGAGAATTCGAAAAGCTAATCTTTGTTATTTAATTTAGAACTCTCGTTATGCTAGGGAATAAATAGAAATGATTTTCTGTTAACTAGCCGAGATTTGTTTAATCACGAGCAAATCTCCAGAGCTTACAGTAATCTTTATAGACACAATCATTTGTTGCACGCCAGCATCGCATTGCTGGTATCCATATAAAGATTAAGTAAACTACCCTTAGGTGTTCTTTTTAATAATAGGACAGATCACAGGCGTAAATAGTTTACCGTAACCAGAATCCATTGTTTGAACTGGCATTCATGTTAATTAAATGCAGTGATGACTGATGAACAACGGATGGCCGTTCAGTAAGTAAAAAGCGTTGGAAATGATCTCAACCCGAAGTTCCACGTTAGCTTAAACACACTGACTGTTGGCTGTAAGTAAATAAGAACGTAGCGGACTTACTTTGAGCAGTTGCTGAACATCCGCAGGGATTTCCAAAGCTGTTGATGAGAGTTGCCTGTAGAATCGGTCAACAAAAAGACCCACACGGATTGCATTGGCTACGGAGCGAAACCTGAGAGTGAAAAATTAATCAGAAATCCACTTTAAACTGACTAAACTGAGCCGAAACTTGATATCTCAACTACCATGTCTATTAAATATTATTACCAACTCGTAAACCTGACTTCGTTGGTTTAGATTTGAAATATAAATACGTAAATCCGTTATTGTAACATCTTATGAAGAGAAACTGGAAACTAATTTCCCTTGTCGCAAAAATAGAATTTTTACAATTTATTCTCAGAGTTGGCAACTCTTTGTAAAATCCCCTATTGAATTTTGCACTTGCAACTTGGGAAAGGAAATTAATTACTTTAAAAAAAGTCTTGTACGACAAATAGGAAAGACTTTCTCTGCAAAAAGTAGGCTCATTCCCTAGTCAATACAAACTCATTAATCTTGGAGGACACACATATAAATTTCAGGAAAATTGCAGGGTTATCAAGTACGTTAGTATGGTTGAATCTTCATCTTAGTTCCATTTATTCTCATAAAATTCAGGATCTAATGAGAGAATACCTATGCTTTTTTAGTTTAGCTTGCCAGGATTTTGATTATAATTCCAGATTTGTAAAGTTTAGTTTCTACTTTACATATTGAAAGACGCTTACCTTGGTCGCGGTTCTGTTCTTGGTTTTGTTACAACACTTTTGGTAAAAGTGGCAGCCAACCATTTCCTAACTTCTTCGGGTATAACCTCTTCATCCACTTCGGAAAGCTCATTTTCGGATTCCTCTTGTCTAGATAAAAAAGTTGGATTTTAATCCTTTTTTCTATGCATTTTTCTCTTTCTACGTGTCTTCTGTTGATCCACAAGCTAACCAACTGAACCATGCACGATGCAAGAGCTTTATTTCCAGGCGGCTTAAAGTTACAGCTAGTATTTAAAGTAAAAAGTAAAAACTTAATGCTACTTCTACCACACTACTTCTACATCTACTAGAAACTCTCTACAGGAACAATAGAATTAACGTATTTCAAGGATCGTAGTAAAAATGGCTATGAAGTGCATGGCAATAGGTGAAGATAACATAAGGGCAAACAAACTCGTTCCTTTTTATATTACAGCCTAAAAAGTATTATTCTACATCAGGAGACACAGCAGGGGCTCAATGAAAATATCTGCAGGTTGCTCTTATCCAGAAAGTAGATTTTTAGCGGATCAGCTTATTGCCGTCAGTCGTTCTGCCCTGAGTTTCCTAGCATTGTGTGTAAGTAAAGGCTTAATCCAACCGAATAAAAGCTGAAGCGTGAGTAATAACAGGGAGGAATTATTTTTCTTCCTTTCTCCATAGAAAGCTTTGCTTGGCTTACTTATATTTACAGGATAAAGACTACTTCTGCTACGATACATTGTACTAGTTCTCAGAAGAGGGTGGAAAGCGTTTTATGCTACAGCTCCGTATATTTTTTAACAGTTCAGTCATCGATTTGTAAAATTGAATAATTCTTTTCTTAGTATTCGGCCCTCTTATCCTTACAGTAGCTTTGCTAAATCCAAAGCTTATTTCATGCTGAATTTTTGCTTCAAATGATAATGTCTCTCTTTACTAGGCTCAGGTAGTTCGTTGCAAGAACTCGATAAAAACAATGAACTCTACCAGCTACTAACAGTACTTATTCTCTAGAGATTGTATAATCTATTCTATCTAATTTGCAATTTGCAACGTGTAGTTTCCCAAAGCTTAAATCAAAGTATTCATGAATTCTTAAACCCGTCCAAGTAGGTGGTAAGCCATAGAATGGAGCTGGTTAGTGGAAGAGATTATGATTATAATTATGGAGTATACTTCGTATCTGTTTCGTACACGCTAGCTTAATCCGCCTATCATGATCATTTATTGACTACACCCAGACTATCATAATTAAGCTATACCAAAAGGGGTTTATTCTACTACTTAAGATCTACAGCACACTATTTAATGATAAATTGAGAGAAGAAAGGGTGGTAGCTCAACGCTAGGAGATAAAGTGGGTAAACAGATTTGAGCTTGGATGAGATTTCATTAGATTACTAGATCAGCTAAATTTTATCCCAATAGCGAAACGAGAAAGCAAAACAATTGAAATAGAGTAGAGTTTTGGTAGATCTTTTCGGATAATTGCTAGCAGTAGTTTGTTTAGACAAATGAGCAGGATCATGCAGCATATAAATAGTATCCATGTGGTACATTATTTTGCCATATTTTGTGATATCACCCTCACGGGAAATTATCATGTCAACAGTGAAACCAAGTTTTCAAAAATAATAAGAAATCCTAGTAAAACTAGTCTAATTATTTCTGTTGGTAAAATACTAAACATTAAGGCTTTAAGATTGTAGTGAACGGAGTATTTACTACCGTAGTTATTTTGTATAATTAATGTAATTCTACACGTTTGCACGTCCCTATGGATTGGCTTATATTTTTTGGGGCCTATAGAAAAAGTATTTAGTCCTCTAAGGTTGGGGACGGGGGTATATTTGATAATATTAAGTATTTTTAATGTAAAATACGAATTAGCTAAAAGAATCAGCATCTACACTTTTGCATTTCTATCTGAAAATCTGCTGACTTAAGACTAGAGGGCATAGAGGTTAATTACACTAATTATAGGTCAAATAATGTATCAATATTGATGGTGGATGTAGTGGATAGTTGAGAAAATTGTAAGGGGCAGTGAAAGGATCCAGTGTAAGGGCGCCTTATTAAAGTTAGGTACCAAGAATGCCTACTTTAGGTTAGAATCAGCAACAAGGTATTAGGCTCAGGGGGCCTTTAAATGAAACGTCAAAGAGGTGCAAAGCAAAGAGACGAGTAGAGTTACAAACACCTTAGAATGAAAACGAATGCTTTCAGAAAGCGTTTGACACTCATAATCAACGGGAAAAATACTATACACGGCACAAAATCTCCTCTTGTTGATCAAGAGAGAAAATAAGTTTGATTTATTTTGTAAATAGGTGATACAAATGACTAAGATAACCCAATAAATGTGTACATTATATATTTAAAATCCTTATTCTATGGGACAAATACTTTTTCTACAGGCCCCAAAAACTGTAAGCCCTATGGATTTACTCGGAAGCTGTTTCAAATTTCTGTTGTCTACTGCTATTAAATTGCAAATGTAGTTTAGTGTGTCTTTCCATAGAATGCACGTTAAGCTGGATGCTTACAATGTAATCTTGAGAAGAGGATAGGGAACTTTTTGAGACGCGGAGAAAGTCTACTATACTTTTAGTTGGTTTAGTTCTCATGTTCCTGTACTTGGCGTAGAATAGGAAAAGTATAGTTAAAAGTGTAGTTGTATTTCGATATCCTACTACAGTAATCGTTCATTTGGTGTGAAGCTGGGTACTAAAAATGAAAACACTTTCTTCCTTTATACCTGATGCTAAAAAACACCTCATGCAAGAACTAACCAGCTATACACCTTTGTGACGTCAGATATCACTTCATCTGAAACTATAACACAGAACTCTTATACGCACAAACATATAATTACATGGTTCCCTTTCGTCCTGACTGAATGAATCAGTGACGTTAGACGTGAATGAGTGAACGCTGCATAGGCTGTTCGTGAGTGTGTAAGTTTCTTAATTGAAATCATCATCAACAGCCATTTTTCCGTGTAGATACAAACGTGTTGGTAGACTGGGGTCCCTTTAATGCGTGTATTTTAATTGCACATGGTTCGAGCTCAAGCAGCCTTGCTTGCTTACGCATGGCACTAATGGCGATGCGATGCCATCGGCTTGACACACTTTGTTACCATGTATTTCCTGCTTGTATAATACAGCCGTTACATTTCCATTTCGAAGCATGCATGCAAGGAATCACTATTTGCTAACTTACGTACGTTCTGGGAAAGGTCAAGTTGGGGTTTATGCTCTGCTGGTGTTTGCTTTTGCATTCACATTACTGCGTAAACAAAACTAAGCTCATATCATCAACCATAAACCAGTATGTTGTATGTTTCTACTCATTTAGGATAAAAAGCCTTCACGCCAGTCTACTTATAACTGGTGACTTTGTTCGTTCATAATAATGTCACAATGCTTTTGAATCCGGATTTTAATGATTTTTCCCGAATTCGGGATTTGTGTGGAGTACAGCTTATAAACTGACGGTACAAATATTTTATATTTCTATTCTTCTCTGCTGAAATTCGTTTTTGTTGAATAAGAGTATTAATAAATCTCCTTTTATACTGACCAAAAATCAAGACTTTAAAAACCTCATCATTGTTGTATGTATCTAGTTGAAAATACAATATTACTAATTCTGAATGAAAAGCCTAGGCATAATTTTGAATTCTTTATAACTTTCCTTAAAATAAGGGGTGTCAAATACATTTTATTGTTACCATCAACCCGACACGATGGAGGTTTACTAACTAAACTGGACATACAGTCCAGTCCGTTTGGGTATAACCCTGATTCGTTTACGGGATAAAAACCTCAAATAAAACAAAAAAAGCTGAGAGAAAGTGTGAATTAAAATCACTTTTACTCTGACTCCCATCTCTAAACATATCAATAAAATCAGGAATTTTTTATAACCACCTTTTTGATTCTTTCGAGAGCAGAAATATCTCTATGTAAACTATTTCCAAATGTCTCGTTGAAGTACTGATACTTTCTCTTATCTCTGTATCGTCTCTAAACATCGAACACTGAAAGGCTCGACTTTATGATTAATCATAACGAGCAAGCAAGTATCACAACAATAGTGTCGAGTATTTGATTGGAATTGGAAATTATGGACACTTTCTCTTTCCGAGAAAAAGACCAGAACTATGTCAACTGTGCTTCCTGCTAGGGGAAGTGTGGGTGACAGTACAGTGGAGGAAATATAATATATTATGTAAAATAGGACCAAACTGGCCTTCCGGAGTTTCTATTTAGACAGGACCCTTTCTGGGGCCATACGTTAGTGTAGAGAAAGTAGATCTCAAGAGATACTATTGTTTATAAGAGAGAAGTATAGATTTCACCATTCCTTCAGTATTGTATTCATTCTGATAGAAATATCAGTTTTTCCGCCTGTGCAATTCTCATTTCAGGATAACAGCGTCACAGCGTCAGTTGTATCAATGAAATATTTAGGACATCATGCACGATTGGTGTCCAAGCCGTTATTTCATATTTTGTACTATTGATTATTACTCAGTTTTTTGCAATCCAACCCAATGATATTGACGAGTCAAGGCTTGTTTATTTTTAGTATGATTATTGATCGTAAGCTAGAAAGCTCATGATATAAAGCTTATGATATACATGAATACTTTTTATTGATGGGCGAAACAAATCGTCTAAAAACCGTAAACTTTGCTCCCTAAACTGGTTACAAGTTATGGATTTACTAAAAGAAAATTAGGATCCGTGAAAGCAATAAAGTGTGTATATTTGTCTACCGCATTTCCGGTTTAAAACTAGAAGTACATTAATATTAAAAGTTTTGTAACTTGGATATCAGACTCAGTAATGCACAAGCAGACGTGACATTTAAAAGTTGTGTTGTCACGTTCAATTAGTATACATTTGCTTGACTGAAAGATGATTTCATGCGAATTTCTCTATAATCAGACAGACAGTAGTCCGTTTTATAATTGGAATAAAAATGAGTGACAGGGAGACAGAAATGCTACTGCTTTGAAGATAATCTATCCGTGTGAGCTTTCGGAGTCGGATAAATGTATTGAATATTCACAGTATGAATCTAGTCTATAATTAATGAGCGTGGATTCTTCATGCCACTGAAATTCATTCGTCTTATACCATTTATATTTGAAGTCTCACACAAATTGGAATATTGTTCTGACGGGTGAGTGAACATAATTTATAGTTCAATACAAATATGTATTTCAGTCACGGTAATTTAAAAGTCAAGTTCGCCGTCCTTTATATAATTATCTGTCCGGGGCATCCACGTTTCTGATACTGATCTGTAGTGAAAGCAGACAGTGTGAATGTGTACTGAGAAGCATGGTACCGTATTTCCCCATTTAATTCCCCCCAGGATGTTTAACCGTTTTAAAAGAGCAATGCCTAAAATAATTTTGAGAAGGGTTTTTTACCATAAAAATTTCAAATTAATTTATAATTAGCAAAAGCAGAGAATGCGTTTTTTTACTAAACTTGAAAATGTTTTTTGTAATTCACTTAAGGAACTACTTCAGAGAATGAACATATAGGAAAGAAAAAATTACTAGTATTTTAAACTTGCCATTTAAAAAATTAAACTGAAATTTTATTATTTAAACGATTCATATTCTTTAGTTTAATTGGATATTCTTATTCACTCAATTTCAGTTTTAAAATAATTATGAATTACTGGGAACGGCTGGTCCATTTTTTCATTTTGAAAGACAAAGTATATTTTTTGGTGGAACTTTTAATTAAAATTACTACTAAAATTATCAAAAAGTCTGGGTCCTAAACAAAAAATTCGATTGAAATAATAATTCCCCACCCCGAAATAATTCTCCCCTGGTTTAATTCCCCATGGCAAATCGGAATTTGAAAAAATAATTCCCGAGGGGAATTAAATCGGGAAATACGGTAGTCTTACTTTCATCGGAGACAGTAAGTTGATATAAATTACGCATGGCCTCCTTGAATTCATTTATATGGCTGACACTGCCTTTAGTAAGGAAGTTAAGTAGCATCCTCAAAATAATTCCCCTAAACCTTTCTATGTTAAAAATAAAAATGTATACTAGCTTACTCATGTTAAGCGATTTTAATTGTTTTTCTAAACAATAATTCCCCACCGGAAATACAGCATGTGCGTCTATCTCACTAGCTACGCAGGGTGAAAATGTTCTCTTGTTTAATGCACACACCCGTGCCCCACCGGCATGATAACTGGCTAACTGATGGCTGCATGATTTGTATCCTTTTTATTGATTACACATGAGTTCTGACAACACTAAATGTGGATGCTAACTATTCCATCCGGATTAAAATTAAAGGTATTGATGAGTATTTGCATAGTCAGCTCAAGCTCTTTGCTACAGTAACCATGCGTCGTGGCTTGATAACAAACGGTTCATGAATCTTGCACCAGGAAGGTACAAAGCCCAATGAATTAATCAAATTTATAGACAATTAATATGCCACCTTTTTTCTTAGACTAGCTGTATTTGTGTGAACAAGTAATTTGGCTTGAAAGGCAGATCCCACTCCACTCAAGCTGAATATCAACCCCAAGTCAATGTCGCTGTCTTCTAAAGTTCCAGTAAAGTACAAACTAAACCCCGTGCTGTAGTCTACTAATGTCTTATGTATGTTGAAGAGGAAGACAATTTACATTTTTATGAACCTCAATTTCCTGCTTCGAATCTTAAAGTGGATTGAAACCCACGAGCACCACAACACAAGCGTCATAAAACTCCTTGGTCTTTTACTTATTGATTTCTTTCATCGCATCCCATCATTTCTTTACACGACTGAGACGACTGACTGAGCTGAGGATATTAAACAGCTCTTCAAGTCAGTGTATTCTACAAACAACTACTAAAAGTATTCGAGAAGAATGGCTTGCAGTTTTAAGGTACTCTGTTTCTTATTCATAGTTAACTCTCTTGAATCAATCGTAATAAAAAGAAGTTCGACTAGAAAGTGTTTTAAAACGTTCGGTTTTCGGTTGATAGAAGTGTTTGTGAATTTAATTTGATAGCACTTTGAGATGTCCCCAATCTACTTTTAAAAGCAAAAATTGAGAAAAAATAAATATTCATAAGTCATCATAAAATAGAAAGGAATCCATTCTAACCTCAAATAAATGAAAAGTGAGTATGTTAGATGGATTTTTCTTATTTATCTGCCTGGAATCCCGTTTTATTACTCAGATTTAAATAAAATAGGAGACCACGATATAACATGCTTTTCTTTTTTATTAATTAAATACTTCACATGTATCATTAGAATTTTAATGTACTGAATTTTTTAACGAGACAGGAAGTATTGAGTCCAGGAACTTCTTATTCTGTCTTACATTTCTAGACGTTCATTTCCTTCTCTTCTCTGCTTTCACTTGTCTATCTATTGTATAATGGATTTTATGTTTTTCTCGTGGAAATAAGAAGTTAGAGATAGAATGAGATGGAGAAAGGAATGGTCATAAAAAGCAGATGCTTTTGATCTTTATGATTAGGAAGTCGATTGGCTCCCTTCTGCCCTGCGAGTTACATGGTTTACTGATGATAAAAATTGTGAGGAGTTCAACCTTTACGCTTGATGACGCTGGATAAAAATCTCAAATAAAATCACATTTTTATTCCTTATATAGATGATGATGCATAAATAAATATATTAGCTAGATAAATGTGTACCAACCAGTGCTTATATACAACAAGGAAGCGTTCTGAATCGAATCGAATGGAGGAGAAAGCAATAATTCACGGAATGCTGTTTGACTCTCGTTAAGGTCGGAGATAAGTGAAAAATACTATTACATGAGTGCCTCTAGCTTCAACAGCAAAATCTACCGTCTTTGTCTATGGTAGGAGGTAAAGTAGAAGAAAGTCACGAAACAGGGAAAAAGGCATACACATTCATAAAGTTCAGTCAGAGACGAGTAGAGTGGAAATAAAATAAAATGCTTTTAGTTCTCAGCACTTCTAAAGGGAATGATTTTACTTGAAAAAATTATTTTTACTCAATAAATTTATATCTGAAACGATATGGTTTGTAAGTTAGAATTATAGAAAATAACAAGTAGTTCAGATTGCTAATTAGAATTGGGTAGTTAGTGAGTGGAGCAGACAAACATTTTATCCCCAAGTGGTTACTTTTTAGCTTAGTATGCTTTCTATAGCTTAAGGATGTCACGGAAGACGATGTCATAAAAGCATGCATTAAAAAGGATAATTTTTGAAATAACATCTATAAATAATTCACAAAAAAATCGTCCAAATCTATGTCAAAACTCAAAAGCTAAAAGTAGATGCTTTTATACAGCTACTGGTAGCAGCTATTAAACTTAAGATACAGATACATATACTGAAGTACTCTAAATCCTAATCGTATCGTAATCCACGTAAAAACTTTCCGGATTTATTATGCACAGAGTTGCTCATTCATAGTGGTTGGTTGGTTGCTGGTATAGTTGGTTAGCGTGGATATCTTTATTTTCGGGTCTTTTAAAAGTGAATAAACTCAAAACCTCGAGTTTGGCACTTCTCTGCTAGAAGAGGTCTGCGTCTGGCATTAAATTAAATTCAACTGGATTGCATATTCTGATATCCTGTTGTTCTCTTTCTAGCTCAGTGAAATGAAACTGCGGTAGAAATTCATGACTGTTTGGCAAGTCGTTCGTTCCAATTTGTGATTTCTAGATGCCAGCTGGGTGTTGTAATTTTAAATTTATTAAGTTAGTATACAAAAGACAGCATGTTTAAGAAACCAACAATGCTATAGACATAAATTGTATGCGTTTAGTTGATGCGGGTTTTCATACTTGTTTTCTTCTTTTATCTTAAACTTTCTTTACTTTAACGTAATTTAACTTTGAATTCATGCATGGGATGTGTGACTTTTACGGTTTGGAGCTGAGATAATTTGTATTAGCAAAATGCACGCTGGGCAAGTGATCATGGATGTTGTAAAGGTTTTAATTGTAGTTGTTGTTTAAATCAGATTTGTTTTTCTTTAGTTTTCTCCTTTTAAAATCTGGATGTTATAATTTACAACGTCAAAGGGCTGCCTGCTTCTTTAGCTCAGGAATGCATTTTGATCTAAACAAGCTACAACCGCACAATCATCTGCTTAAAATATTTCTAACTGATTGAGATTTGATCTCAATTTTATGCCTCGCAAGTTTCAAGTTGATTTAACACTAAATGAGCTGAACAGTCCACATTAGAGTTTATGCATCTTCTATACAATTATCATTCTGTTTTCATTGCTAAATAACAATTTATTCTCTATTCTGTACTAATAACCTCATAAAAAGTTATGATCTATCTGCCAAGGTTCAGTCTGCAAACAAATCCAAACACTTGTTTACTAAAAGTTCATCAAACCTAAATCATTTCACCAAGTATGATTTACTTGTACTTTGTACCATCTAACATTCATAACCCATTTACTTCATACTGTAAATTTATGAACACACGCATTACACTCTACTATAATATTATAATGTGTTTGAGCTAGTTTAATTTTTTTGTATTCCTGTCAACTCTTCCTTGAGTAATGCAAACATTCACGTCGATTCCCCAAAAACCGATGAAAGCATCATCAATCCTTCAGTAAAAAAAATAGCACACTTTCTTGCAAGTAAGTTTTGGTAGGATAGAAGTTAAAAACTGGGCTACATGTAGGAAAGCGTGCATCAAGCATCAAACGTCACTTTGATGGATGCTCGTAGGGTGAACGTTTTAAATGTGATGTTAGTAGAAACACTAGAATTTTCCTATCTTGTGAGTTTGTATGCGTTTCATATGTAGCAAGCACCCTTGATTTGATACACCAGAGCTTGTAGTAGAGTAGGTACAGTGGCACTCACACTGTTAACCTAGCCTATGAAGACATCCACCCAGCTAGCTGGAAGCAACCTTTACTTTTTAATCTCCAGTTTTTACTGCCGGGATAAAAACACTGCTTTATGCTGTTGTAAAAATAAATCGTTGTAAAAGCACGTAACAAAGAGGTTGGAAACGTTCTAAACGATCATGCGGGACAAAAGCGCTATTGCGTCTTGAGCGCATAAGATAGCCCTTTGCAGTCCCGATCAGACGATACATTTGAATTTGTGATCTTTAAGTAGACCCTTCAAGGCCATGGGTGGTTAAACGGTACCCAATTTACACTGACAACCGTTTGGTTCTGAACGTCTTACTGGCCCTGACCCACCTGTAGCGTTTCTTTTTTTACGCGACCCGTTCCTTGCCTTCTAACTATCTTTGCTTCTTGTTCTTAATGCTAGATAATAGGAATGCAAACCTTTTCGGTTGAATAAAGGGAGATTTGCGAGTAAATAATTAATATAATGTTTATTGACTAAAGAGGGAAATCAATACTTTTAATAATTACAAAACGGGTTGAGAGTCGGCTGTGTAAATAACATGAAGACTCTAGGGAGGTATTAGACTGAATGAGCGTTCCATCAGGATACTCTGTGTATTAAAGATACAATATTGCCAGATGTATATTAATAGGATAGGAGACGGGGTTGCACACCCCATACAGGTCAGTTAGAGTGCCCATTTTGGTAAGTTATGTTGGTTCGTACCCCTAAAACCCATTACGTGTATAAAACTGAAATTTACAAACTTTCGACCACCCGAGCTTTTAGCCGAGAATAACAGCCACTCAGCAAGAGTGACAGATCGTTCGCATAAAAATATTTCCAACCTCTTAATAAAAGGGTCACAATATTTATAGGCTTAATAAATTCTTCACACGCCTGCTTTACAATGAAACGTTCTACCGAGTGGCTGTATTTTTTTGAAGCAAATTCATAGTGTTGCTATTTGGTGAGATTGAGCTGCTGCTGGCTCTCAGTATCATAAAACAGTACAAGAAAAAAACAAGGCAAATGAGAATGTATTGAAGGAATGAAAGAATTCCACTCTTGCTTAGATACCTGTGAGTAAGGAACAGTAAGTATTCATATATACAATCAATTCGACAGGTATTTCAAGGCTGTAACGTCACATCGTGATTCTGTTGAGTATTATTATACAGAAAGGAAGGATATAAATATTCGAAAGAAACTGAAGACTTTATCGAGTTTGATTTCTCCAATGAAGATACCTATAACCTTTTCCCAGCTAACAGCATAAATAAACACACAAATGCACCAAATTGAGCTTGTATTTTAGTAAGGCGTGTTTGATTTTCGATGCAATTATAAATTGGACATGAAAACAATTAAGTTGTACCACGAAACTCTACAATTAAATCCACGGTAGAAACTTTCGTTTTTATGGTACACTGCTAATGGTCAAATTTCTACAAATTAATCAGACATCAGACTTTAATTTACACCTTTTATTCCTCTCTGGTTCTTGAATAGATCCTGTTCTTCAATAAAGGTAAAAGCTAATTTCTCAAATACTAGAGAAACCAAACCCATCCAGTTATCTGTCCTCTACTCTCTCAGTAGAGCAGAATGTAAAGAGTGAGCTGTATAATGAACGGTTGAATAAGCACCTGAAGAAGGCCAAGAATGGTAATTAAGTAGGTATGCTCTCTTGAAAAAGGTTGTAACCGTAGGAATACTATTATCAGGTCACCTCTGCCCCTCTTAGGTCTTAATGGATATACGTAAGCCAGAGTGAAAGTGAATTCAAGGAGAAAGCAGAGAATTCTAGAGAAGGATTATGAAGAGCAGTTCCAAAGTCCTTTTTCATTCGATGAAGGATTCGCTTTTGGTTCACTTACAACGAGTGTACAACCTACCCTACGTATACATTCACTCACATTTGAATTCAGAGAAATCAAAATTCGCTGATTGTGAGTGTTACAAGAACTTTAGATGGAAAGGATGAATCTGAAGAGGACTACTATATCCTCCTCGTCCTTCTCCAGTACTTGCTCAGCCTACTTCAACATTTGGAGTTTAGATTAAATAAAAAATTTCATAAAAGTGGACTTCTCATAAACTATTGTAATTTGTATGCCAAATCTTGCATCAATTGGAATAATATAGAATCATAAGCTGAGGTCTAAACTCACGGGAAATGTTTTAACTATATTAAAAGCAGAATCAAAGGTTGAAGTCTACTATTGAGCTTTTGAAAGAAAGCATGGAAATGTAAGCTTAATTCTTGGGAACATAGACTATAACATAGCTATATGGTGGGGTTAAGTGGTTTTGTTTTACAAGTAGGTGGAGGTTAATGCTTGAGGTTGATTATTCTAGAGGTTGTAGCAGCAGGTAGCAATTAGTAATTAGAGTTTGAAAAATGTTACACTTCTGCTTGTATACACAATCCACTAAATTACAAAAGTGGCTACTACTACTACTTATTCGCGTTCATTCATGTATTCAGAAGAGTAAAAGTGTAGCGAGAATTATAATTGAGGCAAGTATTCTGCTCCACAAACAAAACATAACGTATTCAATGAAAAACGCATAACAACATAAAGTTCAACTAGGAAAAAACTTGATTCTTAGAAACTAGAAGAAAGTGCTTTTTGGAGTTTAGTAAGGTATTAAGTTATTAGTAAGTTAGGTTGGGAGTTTGGCATGTTAGCGTAAGTAGCGATGAATGTAAGGTAGGAAAAAAAAGTGGAGAAAATGAATCTGAATAAAAAGTAAACTTTAATAAACATAAGTTAAAGAAACCCAAGTAAAAGTTCTAGTATACGAACAAAAGTAGTATACCGTATATCCTCAAAATACAATCCCGAATAATATAAAATACTCGGGGTTTTCAACGGAATAACTATTCAATAAGAGGTTAGTGCAAGAGGGGCTTGTAACATGGGGACATACGGTACAATAGGTTAATTGTGCATTTAGTATAAGAACAATTCTTAAAGAAAAGTAGAAAAAACTTTTAAGTAGCCAATAAAAAATTGAATTTGAGAATTGTTTGTAAAGGAAACCTTTTAAACCCCGGCTCAAGGATGAGTTGTGTATCATTGAGAGTTTCTGAATTGATTTGAATAGGTATTGTGGTAGTTGTTGTAGTAGTTGTAGCAGATATGGTTTCAGTTTCAGATGTTAGTACTAGTGGTGCTTCTGGTTGTTCTTGTTCTGAAGGTAGTGGTGGTTGTACAGTTAGGATTGGTAATGTTGGACTGTCAATTGATTGTTGGAGTTGTAGTTGTAGTTGTACTGGGGCCGGACATTCATTCTTAGTATCCTCTGATGATGACCTCCTGCATGTCATTGTCCAGCCACCACAAGATATTCAATCAATTTTTATTTAGTCAGTTAATTGATACAATTAAATACAGCAAATACTCAAAATATAATCATTACCCGTTTGCCTATAATTACTACTTCTAAGACGTATTTATTACAGTTGTACCAAAATTGTAGCAATTATACAAAGAAAGAGTTGCGGAAGACTATTAGGTTAGCGGAGCTGAATTAATGCTTACACATACTAGAGATGGTCAATGCAAGTAGTAAGACAAACTACTTGGATGAATATTCTAACGATAGACAGAGAAAAAATTAAAAGTCAATAAAAGCTATGCAACCCGCTTCCAAGCTTTGTAAATATTTTTTACTGTCAAAGGTTCAACCTACTGCGTCATCTAAACCGTAACTTTCACCTCACATAATGCATACATTTGATTAGCTGGGCCCAGACCTGGTTAATATGACGTATCTGCAGCAGCTTTTGAAAAGTTTAGGTACTATATTGTCTGTTGTGATAGTAAAATTTAAGATATTTAATAGTGTTTTCCTTCCTAGTGCTTGCTTAATGCAGAAATCGAAGACCAACTGTTCCAATATTAACGTAAATTATAAATAAGGTTGGCTTTATGAGGATGGACAGTTATTGATTTATTTCTCTCCACTGCATACACTACTATAACTCTTTAGAGCTACCTTTTAATCCAATAATATAATATCTGCTATGTGCTTGTAGATTGGAGTCTTCAGCATTTCCACACAAGGTTTGCTTGGTAGGTAAATACGTCTAGAGTGCTAGTGTTTTTCAGTTATTGCGTTCAAGTACACAAGGTAACCTTCACTGAAGTATTGGAAGCTATAGTGCGGTTAGCACCTGCAGACTTGTACTCTTTCTAAATGCCCGTCCTTTGTCTTTGCCATGTCAAAGAATGGAGAACGGTATGTTAGATTCTCAATTGTATACCTATTATAACCTAATAAGTATATGCACTACACTTGCGACTTGCCTACTTTCCATTGCTTACTTGACAGTGGAGTTAATGAGTTGAAATCCTATTATGCGCATTCTCGTATAAATAATTTAATAAGCTTACTGCTCCTTCCAAAGCAGCAAATTGTCACTAAAGTTCTAGATGGATCGATTAAGAATGACAGTGACAATCCTCTGCCACTCTGTACGATTTCAAGTAATGTGGTTCTGGTTTCACAAACGTAAGATCTTTGATCACATTTACTCAGAATCCTTGTTTACATGTAAATGCGATTTGAACTATGAATAAACCGAAACCAACTGTGTAGGCTCATAGTAGTTTTTCCTGTGAAACTTACAAATGTGTGGCTTTGCAAATTCAATTTTGTTTGTTCAACGTATTTATCATCATAGTCATGGAAGGATAGATAGCATACTACGATATATAAGTTTCCCATTTGATATGAACTTGTAGGGAAAGTAGTAAAACTTCATAAAGTTTTAAAAGGAACGGTCACATCCCTTATAGGCAAGTAGTAAGCATTCAAAAACAAGACCTACCTGTCCTTAACAGCCGCCGCAGCTGCAGCCACTGCATCTCCTTCCTGAATCAGTTGGACAGCGTAGTCGATGTTTTTCCGAAGTACTTCCGGTGAAATTGCATCCAACTGTCCCGAGTCCAACTTGTCCAAAATCAGTCTCAGCCTCTGAATAACCGCACGATTCGTTATACTTGTAAGCTCTGTATTGAGATCCACTGGAGGATCCTTTTTCCGAAGAATTTTCACCCCATTTGTTGGTTCATCATTTGCAACTGAAATCATACAGCTTTAATTAATGATAAACTCCTAAATGTAAATTATGCTGTAGTGCTACTTAATTAAAAGCTACTACGTAATAAGTAAGAGCTACAGCTACTACTTTCCTCATCAACTACTCTACTATTATACTATTTACCGTCTACTACTACATTACATCGCAAGTATCTATCCTTTGCATTTGTAAAAATTAAGCAGCTTTTAGCATTAGCCTAAGCGGATTGAACTGTTGGAGCTCGTTCAGAGAAAGGAATTAATGTGCGTCAAGCAAAATTTAAGTACCAGGCCATGGCGAAAGCGTGCCACGGCACGGTCTATCTCATGCTGATATTTAAAATATCTAGGGTGTTCTAGAAATATGAACAATTAGATCTTACCCTACAATGAAGAGAATATGTAATATGTCTTTCTATTTTAATATTTAGCAGATGGTCAATTATTAACTTTCTCAGTAATTAATTAGCAATTTACAAAATCCAGTCCACGTCATTCCACAATAGAACTAATCAAGCAACCATTTAAAAAAAACTACTAGCGATGCTAGAAGTACAGCAACTGTACAATGTACATCTTTCTGCATGCTTCAATTACCGGAAAAACACTTAAAGCTTTACTCGTTCTACATAATTTAGTATGTTGAAGGAAGGGTTGATACGCATAAATAGTGAGAATGAATACAGTTTTCTGAGCATTTTATACTTCATAAAATTTAAACTGAAGTTATTCAGGCTTGGAGGGACATGACTACTGCCGACAACGAGGCTTATCTTTACTTTTATTTTTCTTTACTTTCTGTATCGGAAAGAATTTAAAAGGCAGAACAGCATGGGGATTAATGTACAGAGCTAGCTGGATGGAAGAAGGGCTAAGTTTTCTAATTTGATAAATTATACCTTCATCAGTTTGTAGCCCGTAGTTTTCCATCATTGTTTTCCAAGAATTCCTCAAATTAGCCACTTTGCTTCTCACTAATTCCATCACCTCTCATTAAAATACACTTTATAGATTAAGCAACTCAGCATCAGCAATTCCCCTTGTATCTCTCTCACTGAATCTGTCTATTTGACTGTCTGTGTACGGGTTGGTGAGTTTGACTGAGGGAGAGATGTACTGATTACTGATGATATGACGGTGAAGCGAAAGTGTTGTTAGTTTGTAGTTTGAAGCAGTATTTTAGAAGCAGCAGTTCTTGTTCTTGTGTGTTAGTGTGATTTTGGAGGAATAATGGGACGGACGGATGGACGTCTTTCACTCAATTTTAGTATCTATTGTTTCAGAGAATCCACATTTCACATTTAGATGTTCATGATAAAGGAGAAGGATGACAGGAAGGTGGATGTGAACTTGCAATAATTCTAAATATAAATCCTTTGGCATAATAATGAGTTGAGGAGGTAGGTTAGGTTTAGTATTATAGTGGCAGTAAATTAGTAAGGACTTGCGTCTATCCGGGTATTCATTGTATGCCAGGCTTGTAAACTAAGTAGAACACTCATGAGTTGCAAAATACATCAGGAATACCTAAATTTTATTATAGCGCGTGTTGCATATGCCAACTTCAAAACAACAATGTATGAACGGATAAGATAATTTGTGACCGCAGTCGGAGTAAAGTAATCAGAAACAAGTTTTGGGATTAAAGTAGATTAAAGTCTGTCTTCTACGAACTATTCACTCAGCAGGACTGTTGATATACTAATATTACCAAAATTATTCTATGTTACCAACAACCAGCATAATACCACTACATCTGCTACATTCATGATTTGCGATGCTTCAAGAATCCATAAATATGCCATGGGAAGATAGGAAATAAAGTTTCAAGCAGATTACACCAAATCCTAACTTTTACTTTTCCTACTTTCAGCTAAAACTATAACTCAGTATCAAACTACTATATGAACCGGAGGACGCAAACCGATATACATTATGTATACATTATGAAGCTTCGCTTCCCATTGTGAGAAAATAAATGCTTCGTAAGCTTGATAAACGACGCTGCGGGACATACTTTGTTGTGGGCTGGGCAAATAAATGTATTTGGATCCACCCGTGGCACCAACCTAACAACAGACCTACTACCACTACTATGACATTTACTATTACTGGTAGATAGTAGGTTGCTCATAAGGAGACAATCTAATTCAATAAAGTTACATTTATTTGGCTTTCTACGCATAGTAAAGGCAGAAACTGTGTTCTTCCTCAAAATCTCTAAATTATAGCTGCATTTCTTATCAGTGGGCATCTTTTTGTTACTTTGATTATTATTCGAAGAACTAAAACGTGGCTTATCGGCGAGCATTAATGTTCGTCGTGTAAAGAGGATAGAGAAATTATTGAGGACAGAAGAAATGCGTTTGAAATATTAATCTCTATTATTTCCTTCAACAGCAAATAAATTAAGAGTACCCCTGGCAAATTATATTATGCAATAGTAGTAGAGCTCTTGCCCTAACATTGACAAAGGGTTTGGAATTTAATAGGATATTCCTGAATCTTGATTACCGATAACGCGTATGATAGCTAGCTAATGCAAACCAGTAGTAAAATAATGTATTCCAAAAGTCAACAGTACTTCTAGATATAGCCAATACAGATTTCGTAGCCTGGAGTCGTTAGCTTTCTCTAAAAAACTAATTAAACAATACCTGTGGAAATCCTCCAATGATTCATTCATTCATTAACCATTCGTTTGGTCTCATTTTCTTCCCTACGTCTAGTTCATTACGACACACTGCTATAGTTGTTGAGTTATTTTGGTAAAACCTACCTGACTGAACCCCCGGTGTAAAGTGAACCTCGTAGGCACTATGGGGAAAGTTTTATCTGTTCTAATCATACACCATTCACGTTATACATCATTTTGTCCTTCACCAGGATATAAATACCGTTTCAGTATAACTTTCCTAAAACAGGGTGTTGTAGCTAATGAAATAACGTAGTGTTCTCTCCGGACTGATGACGGCTTGGTATAGCAAATAATGAGTCTTTAATGATACTGCTTAACCTTGAGGTAATTGGGTCTTGCGTTGCCTGAATTTCCAATAAGTTGAAGGTTTTCACTTCAAACGATTATGCTTTCACTGCGGTGATGTTATTATATGCAATTTAGCCTCTGACTACTATTTTAATTTGAAGGATAGTGATAAACGGCACACTCAGTAGCATAACAAGGGTAATGTTCCATAAATCGCTCGGGGAACTACTACAGAACTAAAGCTCGCAATAACTCGAGCCGTTCATAACAAAAGGTTTGGCAAACATGAAAGACCGCTCGGCAAAGTTGCAAACGGAACAAATTATGCATAGTCCCGAATAAATAAGTAATGCACCCGACACACTTTGTTTGTGGACTATTTAAATCCTCCTACGTTCTACCGAAATGCTTCTTTGATGAAATATGATACTCTTCGTGGAGAACAAAGATTCCTGTCTTAGTTTACAGACGTAGGTAAGTACTTTCTTTGCATCTTATACATATCTATCTTATGCAAATGAAAAGCTCCTTAAACTCTTCCTTTCCAGACTTTCAAGAATAAAATAGATGCCACTAATCCTCCCCCTACCCTTTAGAACCGTTTTAAAAAAAAAAGCAAATTCGTCATAAATATGCATGATAACTGTCCATTTCATGCAAGCTGGTTTGTAAAAAAATAAATATAAAATAATAAAATATGTTAGGTAACAACGCGCTGGCTAATGGGAAGGTATCTACATTTAGTAAGGTGTAAGGTTATATACTCTGAGAATCAGTGATTACGCTTTGTGTACGTCTGGTAGATTTCTAAGAGGCAAGAAAGCTTAAAGCGGAAGGAAATCTCTTTTGAAAGGATTTACCATTTCAAGCTTTGAATGTTTAACAAGCAGATGATAAAAATGATCAAAACAACTACTTAACTATTAAGACGAGAGATGTATAAAGAAAAGAAACGAGAAGAAAGGGAGTTACTACCTTGCTACTAAGTATGTAAGTTGGTATTAGGTATAAATATTTCATTCAAGGGGTATATGGGGTAGTTGGGCAACTGGGTCATTTCGAAAGACATGTCATCTTTCATTTCATGTAAGATTTTAAACATTTTTTGTTAACAATGGCTTATATGTAACCTATTTATATTGCATAAAAATGGTAAAGTAGTAAAGGTAAGGGTGAATTTTTCTTTACCAATTTGGTAAGTAGCACCGTCAATATGGAATGTGGCACTTTGACAACGGATAATCCGTTCGTGAGACATAATTCAGCTCTCGCCAGCGAGATCAATCCAATTCTAACTTATGTCTGCCTGGATTTCCTCCAGTCAGCTCTTGTCTACCTCTGCCACTGATGATGACTGACTGAATGTTTCTTAATAATATTCTCTGGAGAAGATGTTTTGGAAGTAAATCCGAATTTTTTCAACCTTTTTCCCCTATTCATCGCTCACCACCGCTGCAGCTGCAGCAGTAGCAGCAGCTCCGTCTATTCAAAGCTGTCATTGAGGCAGAGAAAGATGAAAGGTAGACTTTTCCCGTTGTACAAAAATTGACCGAAAGAAACAACTACTCACTAGCAGACGCTCATCAAGCTCGGCTTTGACTTTCGTTTTTTGTATTATTGTATCTAGTACTTGGTTATGTTAGGCGTCTTTCTTCTTCAAAGTGAGAGCCTTCAGTTCAGTCTTTGGTTAGTTTTTTTTCTATCTTTTCCTAGAAAAAGATATAAGTAAGGTGGAGATAGAGAAATATATAAAAACAAATGTTTATGTTTAAAGTATTCCTCTCTCGTTTACTTGTTTCCTTCCAAGTGGAAAAAGATGTTCGAGTTTAACCTTCATTTCCCATCTGTCAAGCAGGGAAAAAGATATTTGGGACTGAAGCCAGGTAAGTGTAATTGTCATTCATTTCACTTGGAGACTTGTTTCTTCCACTTTACTGCACACAAACACCCTTGTGTAATAGTTTAGGTGGACTGACCATAAAATAGGAATTGGGAAAGTACACGGAGATTTATCCATCAAGGAAATGAGATTGGATTGAAGCGTATTTTAGGGTGACAATATTTCCAATTTGATTTAAGATGAAATCAAGTCGTTTTCGAATTATGGTCACGTATTTTATTATTTTTCATTTATGCATGGATATTGTCATTTTAGTACTTTTATTCCAGCTAAACTCTTTCTTTCGTGTGTTGGATGTGATAGACTTAAGAATATGAGTAGTGGAACAATCTTCACTGAGTCCGAGAAAATATTAGTCTATAGGGCTAAAATCGTACAGCACAGAGTTGAACTACATTGTGTCTTTGGATGTGAATAATTAGTGGACTTAATTACCAATTAGAGGTTTGATGGGAGTTTGGCACTCTTCTAGGTTTAGTGGTGGTTCAGTCATAAAAAGTGTATGAAGTTCAAATGGACGTGCAGGCTGTAGTTCATAGCACCACGTAAGCAGAAACTCCCAAGAACAAAATAACAGTTCAGATCTTCGTCAATTTTATGATCCCATTATGAGGTTGTCACATATTAACAAAAGTGTAGCATAGTGAAAGAAAGACTATTAACTGTTTATATACTTTCCTTCCCATAAAATTCACACATTACCAATCACATCCTTCTGTCTTTGTGGTGATTAGTAAAGTGTCTAGCACTCATCAAAGCACCAGCAACAAACAAATTATTATATCAGTTTAGAGGTAACTGAAAGGATCCGTTTTACCGGAGATTAGTCCAAGGAATTGGGAAATTAGTTATCGGAACTGATGAAGTTCCCCAAGGGAATGAAATACACAATCCTAAACTGTCACTGAATGCTGTAATTTAATAAATCAGACAATTTTGGGTTTTGATATTTTGCGTGATACATTCGACTTGTGAACAATTTGGCAGAGTTTTTGGGAGTGATTTATTTTATTGATTTACTATTACGACCAATGCCCTAGCTCTTCTAGAAAGCAATATTAAAGAAAGTACATGACAATGATGATATTATTCTTCGTTCATTATAATAATAACGCCTACCTGAACTTACTTTTAATTCTGCATAAGGAATATGGATTAATAGGTTACTATTGTGATATTGTGAATCGTCGAGAGTAGTTTTTTTGTCCTGATTCTTGATTGTCAGTCCGTCGACTCTGACACAATTTTTTCGTAACTGCCAATACAAAAATAAAGTACTATTGCCTCAGTGAACACTTACAATATTGCCTACTGACTGAGCTATGTTATAGAGTGAAGAAAAGGATATGTTGAAGTAATATAAAAACTTAGCACAGCCCAATATCTAGCCTTTTTGAGCCTTTTAGTATTTTGTTGAAACCTTTCTAATTCCGTTGAGTCTTTTGATATCAATCTCGTAGTAGTACTCTGTCATTTCTTGTACATTTTGCTTAAGAAGGGTTACTATACGAGAGCACAGGGTTAATTTATGATGGATATGAAGCAAATTTGTGGATTATATAATGTTATTTTTATTAATTATCCATTCGAATATGCAGACAACGTCGATTGCTTGCTTCGCTTAAATATATGATTTAAATGAACAAGTATATGTTGTGTAAAAACTGCGCATAGAAGCCTTTAAAGTGTTTAATATATTCAACTTTTTCACTTGTTATTTTTAAGTGCTTTTTTGGTGAGAGAAAAGCCAGTTTAGAGTATTGGAACGTACAAAAAACTTGAAAATTGTATAGTTGTTAATATTTTATCGACTGAAGATCTCATGAACTTCTGCTTAGTAGCTTCGTAGCTTGACTAATAAAGAGGAGTAAGAAAAACGTTCATCTACGAATAATGTTTCATTTTCGTGTTATTAATTCTTGGGTTGCATGCCTGGCAAAGACGTTTGATTGCAAAGCGCTGTATTTTTATAATCTATGTATTTCCGTTGATTCTTCGTCAGTTGATTTATTCTTTTGCATGTATAACATCTGCTGCTGGCCTTTCAGTAATACTTTCCCGTCTACACAACACCCAGCGGTGTACAGTATAATGATTATGGAGAAAGAAGGATTTTTCTTTATTCCCATTTAATGATATCCGCTGAGTAGTGGTTTGGTTTCTATTATGATTATTTCGTTTATGTTGTGGGGATTCCAGTGGGATGATGAATTGGTTGGAGTATAAGAACGGCCGAGTTATAAAGAGTTTCCGGGTTAGAGAAAGTTCACAAGCGGGTTGACGTTCTGCACGAGTTCAGGGAAGGGGATTAATCACACATGAAGTTACATGTTAAATCATCGTGCGTAGAAAAGGAAAAAATGAAATTGACATATTTTTTCACGGCTGGTTTACTAACGTGTTGGTTTAGTACTTGGTATTTTGAGTGATCACCGTCATCGGTGGAATAAGTAAGAAAAACCACAGTTACATAAGTATTCTTCTAACACCGCTTGTTGCACTTTTCTGGATCGACTGACCACTGAAGTATTAAAATGAGGATATCCTATTTATATTTCATCTAAACTTTTCATGTGATGTATGATTATACTTATAGAGAATTTCTCTCTATTAACCACACGAGGTTCGGTTGACATCTGGTATTAAATATGTAGGGTAAATATGGGATCATAAATCCATGTCTGATGAACCTTTGACCATTTGGAATTGGGAGTTTTTCCCTAATACAAGTTACAATTCGTGTGTGCATAAAAGACCCTTTCACGCACTAGAGTTTTACAAGTGGTAACAATATTGGTCACCAAAGTGAAACAAATTGTTTGTTTGTATGCACATACACAACGCGGATATCGGGATCAATTACCACCAAACCGATACGTTTAGCAATAGAGTAGATTGTGAAGTTAGTCAGAAGAAGAGTATTATTTTCAGGAAATCTATCTGTAAGAAATCTGAGAAGGTTTCTTGACAGATTATACCGGCCTGTCCTAGAAAACCACTACTAGTAGTAGCACTAACTTCGGCAGTATTTCCCTTTTTCTAAGCTTTGGTTAACCTTTATGTGTTTTTTTGGATTGTGATGCGGAATCAGGTTGGTTGGTTGGTATTTTCTGTAACATTCCACTTTCTCGGTTTTTGGAGCAAAAAAAAGTACATGTAGCGGACAACTGAATATCTTTCCTGGTGGACTAACCACGTTGAAGTGAGCGAGGGTTCTGGGAATCCGGGTAAATATAAGGAAGGCATTCAGTCGAATGGAGTTCTCGAGTGAACATGCTGAGGACTGTGGAGACCTCCGGCTGCTCCTTATCCGGGTATTCTCTCCCAAACGGGAGAGAAGGTGCAAGAAAGCCCGGGTTTAGAACTAAGAGGATCATGCAGAACTCTGAATCCTATGAGTACAGCAGTAACAGCAAGTCCGTCAGTCAATGTTTGGAAGTGAGTGTTTATCGAAGTTATGAATCAATCGGCCAGGTATGGGTGGATAGGTAGGTTCAATATTGTTTGTTTAATTGACTCAAGAATTTTTGGATATGATTTTAAAGTTTTCGATCATTAGAACTTAGGGCTAAACTAGTAATGAAGGCCGTTTAGTATGCAACGACAAAGCTGTTTCTGTGAAGATAGTCAGCTCAGTCAATACGATAGTTATGTGCTTTATGTATCTTGCAGAGCTGTATTCATATCCTTATAGATAGTTTAGCTTGTATTGATTTAGGAACTGATCGAGATCAAAGTTTACCATTTGAATGAGATTTAAGGTTGAAAATCCTTTAAACAAATGTACTATACGGAGAATGTCTATTGAACGCAAGTATTCATTGGTTTATCTGTTCTAACTGAGATCTTCAAAATTAGTAAAGAAACCTTGCCTTTGTTCCAAGTTATTTTATCCGTTCTACTTTTTTAAATAACAAAACAAGTTAAGTAAGAAAAGGCCCCAGAATCATCGCCCTAGAGAAGAATCTTAAGTTACCACCTGCTTTAACAATCTTGTTTGTCTAGGAAGTGCAATAAATACTTCTGTCAGGCACAACAAAACTTAAGAATTGTAATACAGTATTTGTAACGGAGCATGCCAGAAAATGCATCGTTGCCTAATAATTTCTGAGGCTGATTTGAGATGTTGATTTTGGAGCATATTATTATGACGATGACGACAGTGAAGTTACGTAAAGGAAATGCCACGCAAAAGAGAAGCCCCAAAACAGCGGGTGGACTTACTTATAACGATTGAAAAAGTTTTTTTTAAAGAGATCGCAAACCCAACGCTTCGTGTAATATCTTCATTTTGTTGATTAACTATGTACACGTACTGCTTAATTCTGCTATCTGAAGATCTTATTTATTATTACTAAAATAACTTCTGCAATCAGTATAGGAAGTTTTAGTTCTACCTAAAGTTACAGCTACTCATACTAATGAATTGATACTTT
>JAQFZX010000636.1:0-50143 GCA_034682405.1 Hydroisotoma schaefferi | reverse complement strand
GACATTTTGGTCGTGTTTTTTATCCCAGCAAGTCATTCCTGCCCAGCAGACATTTTGGTCGTGTTTTTTATCCCAGCAAGTCATTCCTGCCCAGCAGACATTTTGGTCGTGTTTTTTATCCCAGCAAGTCATTCCTGCCCAGCAGACATTTTGGTCGTGTTTTTTATCCCAGCAAGTCATTCCTGCCCAGCAGACATTTTGGTCGTGTTTTTTATCCCAGCAAGTCATTCCTGCCCAGCAGACATTTTGGTCGTGTTTTTTTTATCCCATCAAATGGTCCAAGAGATTAAAAAACTCTTTCCAAGCCCGACGTAGTAAAAACTGAAATGAATAATATACTCCAAATCTGGTTAAAGAGTAACTTTCTATTACGTAATATATGAAGAGCCCGTTGGTATTGCTCCCTGGTTATAAAGGAAGAGGGCTTCAAGTCGGACCCTCTCAGTCCAAAAACGTGTGTACGGCAGGAAGGAACCTTGAAAAACAACCAATCACCCAACAACACTTTAATAATAAATATAATAATTAACAAAGAAAGGGGGAAAAGGGAACTGGAGTAATTAGTAATTAATTATTAATTAGCTGAATATTACAAAGGAAGGGTAAGTGAGGGAGGATCCACTCCTCCAACTCTCTCTCTTCTACCTTTACCTATTACGTAATTATATAAATGCCACTTTTTGGTACTAAAATATTCGGCGTATATAATTTTGTATAAAACTGGACTAAAAAAGGTAGGATTTTTGTGTTAAAAAAAAGAGTGGATTTAGTTGATAATAGTTGATGATTTGAAAGAGAGATATATGAGGAGGAGGGTGGTGTACGTAGGTAGTAGTAGTAGTTGTAGTAGTTGAGTTTTGATGTGACGTAAAAGGAGATGGATTTCCTTATCCGGAGGAATTATACCCTTTCTTCACTTTTAGGTGTGGGTGGGTGGGGGGGGGGGGGTTATTTCATTAGACTTGTAAAAAGGCTAATAATGTTCTCGACAGGATATCCAAACCAAAATGGGGATGATCTTTATTATTAATAATTTACGGTTATTTTGTATTTATTTATTTAACAGTTATCAAAGGAGGAGGAGGAGGAGGAGGAAGGAATTAGATAGAGCTAGCCAAAGTGTTGTTTGTTGTGGGTGGGATTAAAGGAGGAAGATATTGTTATTATTTTTGGTGGTGTTGATAGTAAAAATATGCATACATTGGTGATGGAAATGTCAGCCGTAGGACCACATGGAACTCATGTTCCGGCCTTTTTGGCCAAACTTTGGAGAATGGTTGACGAACTTAGTTCGGATGACCTTATTCATTGGAGTGAGGTAAGGATAAGACCACTTTTATAAAGGAGCATTTATTTAATTAAAGGGCACATTCTTATTTTAGCTGGAAGGGAGGGAACGGGGTCAAAGTTAAGCAAAGGCCAAGCCAAAGCGCCTCCTGCTATCCCTTCCATGTTAAATATAAAATTACCTGGGAACGGCCTATGGCCTGGCAGCGTTCCCGATTCCGTTCTAAATTGACCTAGCTGTTGTTTGTTGTTTTTTGTGGGATCGGGCTCAAACTACCTTAAATACGTAGAAGAATGTTAATAGGCCACGCCCACTGCTATCCCTTCCATGTTTGTTAAAAGTTTGACGACGTTCCCGAAGAATTGCCACTTGTGTTTTGAGCTAACTGGAGGAGGTGTAAAAAACATTATTATTTTCTTTAGGGTGGAAACAGTTTCCTGATCCGAAACCAAGCAAAATTTTCTAGTGACTTGTTGCCCTTGTATTATAAACATAATAATATGGCCAGTTTTGTTCGTCAACTCAACATGTGTAAGTTCATAATTTCTTCTTTATTCCATTTCTAAGGGGAAAAATAATGTTAAATGATGAATCATGTTGGGATTTAGATGGATTTCACAAAGTGGTGTCCGTGGAACAGGGAGGACTCAAAATGGACAAAGATGAAATGGAATTTGCTCATCCATTTTTCCTCCGTGGTCAGGAACCATCGTTGGAACTTATCAAGCGGAAGGTAGAATTTTAAGTGGATTATTTATTGAAAAAAGACTTGGTTTTGTAGTAAAATTAGTCTATGTTTATGTTTTATAGATTCCGTCTTCCAAACATGATGAAACGAGGGGACGTTCGGATAATTTGCAAAAAGTATGTTTAATTTGGGTTTAAAATAAGGATGTTGGGTTGGATTTTTTGTAGTTTTTGGTCTGTGTTGAGGTATTGATGGACGTGAGGCAAATGAAAGGACGTCAGGAGAACATTGATACAAAGTTACTGACGATGAAGAAAGAAAACGAAGCTCTTTGGCGAGAGTTGGCAACTCTCAGGGCCAAACATGCCAAACAAACTCAAATCGTTAGCAAGGTATAAACAAAAACTGTAATAATTAAAATCCTTTTCGTTGTGAATTCCAAAATAAATTAGCATTTAATTCAGGGGCAGAGGTTATTTTTTATTGTATAGATGAAAACCGATTTCTTTCTAGCTCCTCCAATTCTTGGTCGGTATGATGTCTTCACAAACTCGGAGAATCGGATTCAAACGAAGACTGCCCTTAATGTTGAATGGGACTGAGGGAGCTTCCAATAATAAAATTAACAGGATAGAGGTATAAACTATATTATATTGGTATGAGTTACAAGAGGTAGATAAATGTTGAATGTTTATTGATAATAATATTTGTATCCTCCGTAGGGTGAGTCGACCCCGAGTGGTCCAACTATTCACGATGTGACGGAAGTGTTTGAAGCAGAAGACTCGGCGGATGATCAAGAAGGCTGCGACACCATAACCGGTATCGGTGGAAGTGATGGGGATACTCAGCCTATAATAAATTCTCCAGCAACTGGTCCTCCTACTAACAGTGAAGATTTTGGTAACCAATTTGGGACGATTCTAGGTCTGAGCAGCAACCTCGAGCCCAACCGAGCCATAAGTGGCTCGTCAACTGCTAGTGGACCCGCCAACCAGTCTGATCGGTATTTATTTATTATTATTTACAATTTTAAAAGAAGGAAAGAACCAGACTGTTGGTATAATTTATAAGATGCTAAAATGTTATGTAATTGATAGAAATTCCTCCCGTGCTTTGGCTGCTCAATACCAGACTAAACCAATGAACAATAACCACACGTAAGTTTAAAATAAATATTACAATATTAAACTGACACTGCCCACTGGAAGCAAAGTTCTGAAATATGCCTTTTTTGGTAAAAAGGAAATGAGAGGAAATGATGATTTAGTCTTACAAAGAAACGTTCAAAAACGGCTTGATTTTAATGAGCAATGTTGTTGTTGCATATGTGTTTGCTGCTTGGGTGTTTAAAATGCTTAACGATGACTTTTTGTAATATTTCAGAGAGGATTTGGACGGTCATTTAGATGAGATGCAGCTTGGTATTGAAAGCCTGAAGGATATGTTGAGTAATGACGAGTATAAAATGGACCAAGCAACATTGTTTGGGGTAAGCGGGACTTTACAGTTCGGCAACTCTCTGGGTGAACAGGTACAAAGGAAATTAGTAGCTTTCGCTTTTCTGCTGGTCAAAGGTAGTCCGTTCAATCTGAATTTTAAAACTGTGCGTGTACTTGTACGATGTCCATCTATATCGTTCCGCTTTCTCTATTGTCCATCTGTTTTTTTTTATGTTCTGCTTTTATTTTAATCAAATCCACGGATTAGAGACAGAGTGGAGAATTCTTTTACACGTTTCGTTGGGATTTTCACCCTTAATATTATTACAAGTTAGTTTTCAGTTGACAAAAAAAACGAGGGATTTGAGTACGTATGCAGTTTATGAGATTTTACGCAGTACCAGTACCTGTTGTTATGCCGTAGCCTAACCTTTCACTGACAGAACAAAATTAAATCAAGGTTTCCTATTGTTTTTCAGCTTTTTGATGCCACGGACCTAGGAGACTTGGGCCTGAGCAAGGAACTTCAGCAGGATCAGACTGGCGAGAGTAAGTTTACTAGATTTACGCTTAAGTAGAGATGAATAAGGAGGAGGAAAGAAATGAGTGTGAATATTAATATTCTTGTGTGATGATTTAGACGTGGGACTGCCCAACCTGGGAGGACAGGAACTAGTGGCCTACAACCCCAGCCTTTTTGAATTGACTGAAAGTGGTTCCCATTTCTTTGACGACTCGAGCAGTCAATTGTTCTTGGACGATGAGTTGGAAAGCATGTTGACCACGGATCGAGAGAACTTGTTAAAGGCACAACAGGGTGGGTCATCCGTTCCGTTCTCTTATCTCCCTTCCCCCTATGGGTGGAATCCCACCACCACCACAGCTCATCAACAGTATGAGACTGTTGGTGGTGGTGGGGACAATATTATTAATGGTGGACTAAATATTCATATTCTTGTTGTCTCTGGAACTATTTTAGATGCTGCATCAACTACAACTACAACTCGCCCCTCCACTTCCACCCTTGTCGCAACCACCAACATTTCCGGGGCTGGAAAAAGGAAGAGGAAATAGATCCATCCGTTTTTTTGCTCATTATTTTTTCCACAACCCCAACAATACCCCTTTTTGTGTAGTTTAAAATATAAATAGTGTAATAATTAAATAATTCCTTCCGTAATCTTTTTCTTTATTGATTTCCGTAATTGAACTGCCTTTACTTTTTACTGATTTACTATTCCTCTTTGTGTAAAGATAATATTTTAAGTCATGGGATAATTAACTTTTTAGTGGAAAGGTATGGGTTAGGTTAGGTTAGCCTAACCTCATCAACTCATGCTTGATGAATACTAGATACAAATAATAATAGGAGGAGAGATATAAGGAATATTTGTTACTTTCTTTATAAATTATTAATATCATTATTATAAATCGATTCCGGAGAAAGTTGGGTATAATAAATAAATATCTGAATTACTTGAGGTTTTTCTCCTTAAATAATTGAAAGCCAATGGAAAGCAGTTCTCATGTCATAAAATAATAAAGCCAATAACCAACATTATTTTCTTATTTGATTCCCTTTTATTTATTTCAATTTGATATAATTTCAAAGCATAACGTTCTGGTTATTTTGTTGGATATATAAAGGAAAAACCTCCGGATGCAGCTGGCAGAGCCCATTCTAGGGCACTTTGGCCCAATATTTATAGCCGTGTCTCTTTTGAACACATATTTTTTTATACAGGTCTTTGTCGTTTTTTTAACGTGGGGGAACCCTCCCTAGTGTTTTCTCTTACTTTTTGTGCGGCTAAAAAAAGTGTTTCCGGCTTTAATTACCCAGTGGGGTTTTTTGACCCCCACTTGTCTTCAAACTGTCGATTTGGGAAAAACTATTTATATTTTTGTGATTTAGGTGGAAAAGTAGAAAAATAATTTTCTGGCTATTTATTTACCCAGTAGTGGGGTTTTTTTGACCCCCACGGGTCTTTAACTGGACCGATTGGTCTCAACTTTCGCACTGCACCTAGTTAGCGCTGTTGCCCCCTTGTGAGCGAAATTTCGGCCGGATCGGTTGGGTAGGTTGTAGGTTCTGAGATCTCGCGCGGTCGGAGAGACAGACAGACAGACAGACGAGACAAGGCAACCTATATAGCCCTAGAATGGGCTAAAAAGGCTGTGTGTGTTTTGGTGTGTCTGTTGTTGTTGGGAATACAGAAAGTTATACAAGTATTTATGCCTGTTTTAGTATAAGATGTATGGTTTGTTTGGTGGTATGACTTAGTGGATGGTTGTTATGAGGTTCAAGATGGCCATTTCCCCAATAAAAAGGGTTGGATGGGAGGCAAGGTTGCCAGTTTTATCTCTATCAATAATCCATATCACTTTTAATATACTTTAACACTTTTTAGGTTGTACGATAGAAATAAAAAGTTTTTTTACTATATCAACTTTTGTCATTTCTCTAAATCTCTGCCATTTTTTGGTACAAAAATAATGAGCTGAATGGCTCGTTAAAGTGTTCACGTTATATTTCTCTTTTCACATTCCATGTTTTACAAAAAGCTGCACAAACTTATCGTTAGGGATGACCAACCAAATTTAATTTGGGACGAGAGGATAAGCCTTGACTGGACACTTTCTTGTTGAATTTAGAAGACATTTAACCTGTTAACTGTCTCTCTTTTTAAATTGTGGACGTTTTCAGACACCGAACCTCTGTTGGAGAGATTCTAAATAAAAATGAAACTAACTATTACATATGGACTCTAGTGTAGCATATTTGTAACCATAACCTTTCTTATCCCGACCGCTGTTTTTAGGGGTCGTAGAAACATATTATATATAAATCCTGAATTGATTATAGACATGGAGGAAGAGGGAAAAGTAGTGTAAAACTCCATAGAGAGTGAAATCCCTGATGATTTTGTTGAATAAAATGTCTAACACATATCCTAGTTGGGATAATAATAAGCACTTTATGGGAGGTGGTTGGGTTGTGAGGCGTTGAAACGGGGTTCGGGACCGTAGAGATAGGTCATATGATGCTTGTTCTTTAGGTCATTTCTCAAGACTTTCGCCGACCCTCGAACGAACCCCTAAGCATCCTCTCCAAACATGAGCATGATATAGATAGAACATACATAACCTCCTACAACACCACCCTTTTTCATTCACCAAAACCTCCAAACTTTAGTCATCTTCTGCCTTGAACTACAATCTAAAAATTACAAAGCTCTGCGTTGGGTGGGATCATAGAACCAAAACCAAGTAAAAGTAATAAATAGAGAGGACTATATAGACCAAAATAAGTAAAGTGTTGAAGTTGAGCTAGGTGGTATGATCCAAAGGGGAGAGAAAGCATATTCTAAAAACGGGTTGAATGAATGGGTGTGGTGGGTGTAGGTGAGTTACATATCATCATCCTTTCGCCTTTATTCCTCTCAATCAGAATCAGTTGGGTTTTAGATCCGTCCACGATGGGTCCAAACGAGAAGTCCCCATTGGACAAAATACATCTGCTTTTTGAAAGTTAAAAACTTTTAAAATGATTTTTAGGATGAAATGTATGTATGGAGAAAGCAGGAAATCATTATTATTTGTGTGTAAGAGCTACATAGTAGAGAGGATGGATGCCGCCCTTGTTAACTAATCCGCATACCATGCTATGCGGTACATTCTAAACAGGGTTTATCTCTCTCTCACATAATTCAAGATGCTTTAGAAATCATAATTTTATTCTTGCATAAGTCAGAGGCATACGCTTTTTTGGAAGAATTTGGGATCAAATTTTGACCGGAAATTACTACACCACTTACTCTGGGCCGTGGTGGGCCGGCCTAGCTCTAGTGGTATATAAGTAGGAGTATATTCTTTTACTAAGGAAGAGCCTCAGTATTTTTTGTCCGGGTTGATGTCAAAAACCGCTGGGCAAAAATTAATGATATTAGTATTGAATTATAGGTAATTAATCGAATCCACTTAAGGTTAGTAAAAATACTGAATTACTGAAAGGAATAACTAATAAGCGAAAACGTTGAATTTTGTATGATGAACGAGTGAGTATGAGTAAACCAAAGTGTAAATCCTAAGGCTTCTGTAAATCTCGCCAGTAGTTTTTATTGAGTCTCCTTATGCCCCAGTACATTCATTCCCACAACAACTTTATTTAAATGTACACAATAATAAACCTGAATGTAAGAATCAACCTTTTTATACAACGAAACACGGATCACGGGATGACGGATCCTTCCCAGAGAAGACGGCAGAGGATGATTTACCCAGCAATATGAACGTATACAAATGCATAAATATTCAAACAATTTATAGAAACGTATTGTATTGTATCATCCATTTATTGAACTGACCCTCATTTATAAAACAAATTATTTTCATTAATAACGGATATTCTACTAAAATAAATTTAGTTCATAGTTCAATCTCAATCAATCAGAAATAAACAAATATAGCATAAATTAGGCTGGCATCTTCGGTTAAGTGTGCCAGAGGGCCAAATATCCTAAATCCTCTCCCAGATACCGCAGGTTATGTGTAAAATATGTTTTGAACCATATTGAACATGGAAGAGATACCCCTTTTAACATGCAAGGGATGGGCGTGCAGCATAACTTACAAGGGCGGTATACAGGCAAGAACTTAGGGTAAATTTGTGTCTACCTAAATTGAATTAAATATTACTAAACCATTAAACATTAATTTAAACTGTGTAATTCAAATAAATGGATGAGGGTGGGTTGGAGTCGGGATTCTTGTCCGTTTTAGGAAGCCAGTAGGGCTTGGCTGGAAAGCTATTGATTATGTGTGATGTTTGCTGGATGTAGTGTAGGATAAAAGATGGAATAATCTAATGTTAGATTTGACAACGGTGGAGGGTATGGTTTGGGGGTCAAAGTGTATTTTGTATGATAAAGATAGGATGGATTAGGGCAACTGTTGGGTTGGGGAAGAAGAGGGTTTAGTGCTATTCTAGGTTGCTCTCAGTGCGGCGGGGTTCGTCTCCAATCTTTCCTTGTTCCTCCAACATCTCTTTGGCTCTTTCACTATGACCATATCTGTGGGATTTTGTGGTGGTTCCCAAATAAGTGACAGCCTCCTCAGACCAACCACCCAAAAATACATCACAAATTAAACAGAATAATAATACTACTACGTCCTTCCTACGTCTACGGGTCGTGGTGCATGGTGGGTTTCTTTTGGTGGAGAACAAGACAAGTTGTATAGCCAAAGTGGACTTTGGTGGTGGTTGGTAGTGTAGTGGGAGGGAGGGAGTCTGGAGGAGGAGGAGGAATTTATACTGTTTTTACAGTTTTATTAAATTGGTTGGTGAGTTGAGTAGTATCTTCCTTCCAGAAGATGAGGAGAGTAGTATATCTTCTACTATAGTTTGTAAATATATGACACATTTACACATGAAAGAGAGACATGATGTATATATCCACCAACCACACACCACCCACCACATATCCCTTAATCACTCACAACAACAAACACTTTTATAAAATGGAATTAATAAGGGTCAGAGTTATTAATGGTTAGAAGGGATGTTGTTGGATGGGTCATCTTGTCGAGATGACTGGGTTGGAAAGGTCTAGTCAGATCAAATCCCCATTTTACAACCCATCTTCCTTACAATCAACTTTATTTTAAATCGGGTGTTTTAAATGGAACAGTAGATCACACTCGTTGAATTAACAGTTTAGATGGGTCGATATGATAACCATTGTCGAAATAGGGAGGTTGGAAGGGCCAATTCGATAATCCTTGTCGAAATAGACATGTCATTAGGGTCGATATGATAACGGTTGTCCGGTTGTCGAAATAGGGAGGTTAAGGGCCAATTCGATAATCCTTGTCGAAATAGACATGTCATTAGGATAGATATGATAACGGTTGTCCGGTTGTCCAAATAGGGAGGTTAGAAGGGCCAATTCGATAATCCTTGTCGAAATAGACATGTCATTAGGGTCGATATGATGACCATTGTCGAAATAGGGAGGTTGGAAGGTCGATATGATGACCATTGTCGAAATAGGGAGGTTTGAAGGTCGATATGATGGCCATTGTCGAAATAGGGAGGTTGGAAGGTCGATATGATGACCATTGTCGAAATAGGGAGGTTGGAAGGTCGATATGATGACCATTGTCGAAATAGGGAGGTTGGAAGGTGGATATGATGACCCTTTCATTGAAATGACCTGTTTTTATAATTTCTATGCCATAAAAAAGGTAATAAATAAAATGAGCTTGTGGTTTATTGTCAAGTCCAATCCAATTCTGTGGTTTTCCTAAATGGATTGGCATGAATTTATTTAAGGAAACAATTGAGTTAAAAAATATGATGATGAGAGTAGAAGAGATTGAACCTTTGAACCTGATTGATTGATTTGCTTTACTCAAGGTTCATTCCCCATATTGTTACAAAATAACAGTCTTCCTTCCTATATGGTGACACAAATACCTTATAAATAAAATAGCCCCCCCCCCTTTTCTTATAGTAAAAATCCAACGGGGTTTTGAGGTTGAGGTATTAAGTTTTATCCTGTGGAATTAAATATGAGGAAAGTGTTGGGATTAATAAAGATGGGTAAAGTAGTTGAGGTAATTAACTAATGATATATGTCATGTTGTATGTAGGAGAACAAGAAATATATGAGTATCAAACAACTAGCTACAGAATGTTTTGATATCATCAGAGAAATACTTCCCTATATAAAACCCTATAAAGCTTCATAAAAAGAAAGGGATTAATGTTTCAGTTTAATATATATATTCCCAAATACACCAATAAATACTATACAGTTTTGTCCACATTTATTTTGGCCTTTAAAAACCTCGTAAATGAATAGAATGGATATATAAATAAATAAGGATATATATAAATTAATTTCCCCTCCTCAGACTTAGTATAATCAATCCCATAATAAAGGTCCATTTTATAGTATTCTTCCAAAATAACTAAAAATAATGATGGATAAAGGATTGGAATTATGAAACACCTCGCAGAGCTCTATTATTATTTATAGAAGAGGAATAAAGAGGTAGAGAATATAGTAGAATTGGTGGTGGTGGTGGTAGGTGGTATGGTAGGTCTGTGGTTAAGGGATATTCTGTTTAGATAAACAAATAATAAAACCTCATCTCACTCACACAAACACAAACAACATTATGAAATCTCCATAACTTGGTCTTTGTTTCCCATTTTAATTCCAGGATTTATTATTATTAAGGATTTCTAATGTAATCTCCATTTGGAATACTAACTCGGAGATTCTCTCAATGAACCTCCCTTTATATTTATTTATAATATTTAGTCCATCTTGTTGAAAATAAGGTTGTAGGGGGCGAGAGATAAGGAAGTCGACGTTTAAATTAAAAGTATTTATGTCATTTCCTCCGCGAGGTATATTTCAAAACTGCCAAATTGTACTGTATGTTGTGAGCGGTTGTTGTGCATTGCATGAAGCATGAACGAATCCCTTCATTTTTTAAAAACAACTCACCATATTTCTTCTATATATGAAACTCTGTATGGTTTTTCTAAAGTAAAGGATAGAACAGCGTCTTGGTTGGTGGGTTTAGAATATTTTAGGAGGGCAAGTTGGTTGAGTTGGTGGAGATTGGAGATTGTTGGGAGTTGGAATGGATGTCTTCTTCTATAGGTCATTGAATCTTGTCCATTTTTTGCTCCGTCTCTGTTTTTTTGTAAAATAATAATACCTGAGAAGAATGAGGTTGTTCAGTATAGATGAATATGATCATGATTCTGCACTTATTCCAGCCATATAATAATCCACCAACTTTTTACTCTTCTATTATTATTATTATTGCTATGTCTTGGAGGAATTCTCACCTGTTGTCTGTACCCATTTCCCATTCTGTATCCAATGCAGCAGCTATTCAGCCTACAACTTGTCGTGTGAATTACTTAAGTTCAAGAACGTACAAGAGATGGTTTGTAGTTGACATGCGGAGATAGGCGAGGGCGGCGTCTGCATATCCAGGTTTTGTTTGAGCGGATAGTAGTAGTTATGTAGCATTAGTATAATTTTTGGATGGGAAAATAGGTAAAATGTTTATGTATTTTCTATACAGACTAGAGAAGGTACGGCGGAAGGCTGGCAACGTTTTCGAAAACCCCCACAGGAGGAGGGGGTCAGGGCTCCACCCAAACTATAACGGTTTCAGGAGGGTCGACCGTGACCCTCCCGGCGGGTTCTACCCTGAGTAGCGTCCCTCAACAATGGGTAGCGCGACTGAAAATGGAACCGGGAACCGGGCATCATACCGCGGTCTCTATGGCCAACGTTTTAAACTCAATGCAGCAACAGGGTACGACACTTATGTCGACGTCAAGTGGAACGCTGCAGGGAGCGACCCTTTCCCTCAGCTCTATGGACTCTTACGAGGATGTCTTTAAGGAGATTACTAAGAAACTGTATGGGGACGAAGCGTTGGCAGAGGCTATTGACGGCGCTGCAGCTGGACAGACCCAAACGGCTAATATTATCTATGAAGCGGACCCTTTTCGCGGAGATGTTAATGGGCTTGCGGGGGCTTTGAACGCTTCTGGACTAACGCTGGTGACGACAGGTCCTAATGGACTACCACCTGGAACTATTGTGGTCCAACGAAGGATTCATCAGGATGAGAAAGGTTTGGAGCAGATATCTAGAGAGTAATCTTTTATAGGGATTGGATTACCACCAGGGAGGGATTAAAAGTATTCTCTTTGTTTGACTTGCAGGTCGATTATGGGCCTCTGTAGATATGCCTCAAGGGTCGGGAGGAGAGCAGATGACCCTTACAACTGTTGGTGCTTCAAGTCCTGAGCAGATTGGAATAGAAAGTCCATCTCCCGTTCCAACTATTGAGGAACGGTGGTTCGAAAGTGAGGAAGTTCTTAGTTGGACAACGTCTAAAATAGCTCGTTACAATCCAAGTCAGAAGGTGTTCCGGTGTGTTGACTGCGACTTTGTGGGATTTTTATCCCGAGTGGCAGAACATTGGTTGGGAAACCATGCAAGTCTGAGAGTGTTCCAGTGTCCCCGTTGTCCCTACACTAGTGCTTGGGCCCGTTGTGTCCGCATGCATCTTACCAGACAACATGGGGAAACCCTCCAGGATAATAGTTTGTGGAAGGAGAATCCTGTTTTAGAAGAGGTCAGTCCATCTCCTCCACATAGGTTTTGAGCATTGGCCCAACCACTACTGGGGGTACGAGGGCACATTTGTACCCCCACCAATTCCCGATACGTCCTATACTTTACATGTTAAGTAGGCCCCGTCCAGTCTCTCCTAGCCACACCCTTTCATATCTCCTGTAATGCTATTTGTACGTGGTTTTGTATCAGGGGGAACCCCAATTTGAACCCCCGTTCGTGGTTGTGCCTGTGGTTGTGGGTTATGTTTTTAGTGCAAGTTGTTAATTTGTGTGGGAGTTAATTAATTAGTTTGATATAATATTTTGTGCATGAGGAATGGTTGTTGATGATAAGTTTGGCACTGGTTTTACCCCCAGTACAAAACGCAGGTGACGAAATTCCTGACCGGCCTGAAGACGAAGGTAGAGACGAAGGGGGAGACAAATTTGAGCGGTGAACGGAGGTACACGTGTCCATACTGTCCATATGCCACTGACCGCAGAGACCTCTATAATCGACATGAAAATATTCACAGGGACGAGAAGCCGTTCCAGTGCTACGTCTGTGACAAACAGTTCAACAGGGCTGATCATGTCAAGAAACACTTTACCCGCATGCATCGAGACTCACCCTATGATATACACAAAATCAAAAAACACTTTCCGAAAAACCAAGGGGGTGTGGTTTCATATCAAAATAGTAAAATGGCCGCCAAACAACAACAACATCATCAACAACAACAACAGCAGCAGGAACTGGCTGAGCGAGAAGAGCAAATTATCCAGGATCTGGAGGCTGCAGCGTCGGCAGCGTCTTCCGGCCAAACGATTTCCCTCCAGTTGCAAGGAACGAGTGAGACGGTGACTGTACAACAAATACCGCATATCGCTTATTTTAATCCACCCTCCACTCCAGGTCAAACTGGACCTCTCCAGGGGATTGTGGGGGTTGGAGGAACAAAAAAAGAAAGTGAGTTATATAATGGGTTGTGGGTGGGTAGTTGGAGTTGCATAGGCGCAACCAGCTTGGGTTGGGTACAAGGGTACATTGTATTGTATCCACTCGTTTCTTAATGATTCACCGACCACACCCAAACCCCTCCCTATCCTTTAATGTTTTTGTACCCACGGGTACCCCCTCGTGGTTGCGCCTATATGGACTAAGGGTCAAAAGTAAAGGGACTTTGTAATAAATCGTGTTGAATTAATTCTTGTATAAATATTTTAGACAAGTCGAAGGGTGTGAAGAAGAAGAAAAGTGGAGAGAAGATGTACACTTGTTCCTATTGTCCTTGGCAAGGGGTTGATAATTGGTGTTTAAAGCGACATTTAAATACCCACATCAAGCCTTTCCTCTGTGCTCTTTGTGACTATAAAGCGGCTCGGAGTGAGCGTCTTGCAACTCATGTCATTAAAGTTCACAATAAACGGGTTTGTCACAAATGTTCCTTCTTGGCCGATGACACCGAAAGTCTTGGTCAACATGTTCAAGATAGTCAGTAAGTCTATAGTCCCAGTTCCTCTTCTTTTACTTCTCTACACACCTTTTCCTATTTGTTACAATTATGTTTTGTATGTATTTCCAGTCAAAATCCCCTGGTAAAGACAGGCTTTAACTGTAACGTTTGTCAAGAGTACTTTGAACTGCGAGCTGATCTCGAGGCTCATGCCATTCTCGAGCACCAGAAAGTAATTGTGCAGTGTGATCTTTGCGATTTTCGAACAACGGACGAACTAAGTATGGAAGCTCATCTTAGAGAAAAACACAATCTTCAACCAGGGATGGGGGCCGTTGCAGCTGCAGCTGCTGCGGCTGCAGCTGCTGCAATTGGACAACCGACGACTACTCATTATGTAAGTTTTAACAGTTGATAAGTAGTTATTTGTTGAAATAATAGGTTGTCTAATCCTTTGAGGTTTTTAAAATGTAGCAAATGCATCTGCAGACTCAACCGCAAATTCAAATCACGGCGGATCAAATGCAGGTAATTGGACAAATAGCTGCGGACCAACAACAACAGCAGCTAAACTTAATGCCTGAACAGCAGAATCAATCAAATTTATCCTCAACTGTGGCAGCCGTGGCTGCAGGATCGGATTATAATCAAGATCCGTTGGGTGGTCTCCTTCCAAAAGTGGAACCGGGATTGTTGGAAATGGAACAAGAGGAATCGACCCTAATTGAACCAGAACCTGAACCGGAAACGTTGTGCGAGAAATGTGGGATAGAATTTGCAGACGAGCAGTCGTTGAAACTTCACGAGAAGCGTCATGAGGTCGAAGCATCAATTTTGAAGGAGACGACGAATCCGTTGGGGAGTAAAGCTATTAAAAAGATAATCATCCGTTCCTATGTCTGCTCTACGTGTTCCTACACAGCAGCCACTAAGAAGCTAATGATGCAACACCAACGGGCTCATAATGGTTTGGAATTGGTTTGCAAAGCCGAGTTTTGTCTTTTCACTTCACCCTTTGAGAATACAATGAAGGAGCATATCTCTTCGGAACATGGGACTGAGTCTAATGTCAGGTTTGTTGTATAATGTACAATTTGTTCAAAAGGAATGAGTTTTTTTCATGGAATATTAAGAGATTATTCTGCATGAATTCCAGATGTCCTCATTGCGGCCTTCGAATGCCATCCAGCAGTGCCTTCACCTACCACTGTCGACTTCATCATAAAAGTATCTGCTCTCTGTGTGTTAATCTATACAGGATCCGATACGAGATCAAGGAGAACGACCTTCACGAACTTGTAAGTAGGTCCGACCTGGACCTTGTAAATGATGAATTAGAGGCTCGTGATAAACCTCTTTCAAAAGATCCACTACAAGTCGAGACAGTTGAAGAACCACCGTCTGCTGAACTCCAAACGGATGCTAACTCTAACGCTGCTGCTGGTGGAAGGACCATTCTTACAACTACCGAACTGGACCAGGCTGAAATCCACTCCATTTCACAAGCGGAAACAACTCAACTGATAAGCCAACATTCTGTGGATCCCCTTGCCCAAGAAATCCAAGGACTTTCCGCCGTCGCCGACCAAGTGATAGAGGAGGAGGCGGAGGAAATCACCGGTGACCTTAAGCCCCTCTCTATTATTTCCAACAACAACAATAACAATGAGGATGAGTATCCATCCGCAGTTGACTTTACCTCTAGCAGGGTTTGCCCCGTGGATGAGGAAGGATCTGAGGAACCTCCACGAAAAAGAGCACGGTTGGAGTTTTTCCCAGTTCCCCAAGCCGTAGCGCGAGTACGACAACGCGAAAGTTGGCGAATACTTCCCACATTCAGTGAAGTGCTAGTTACTCCCGTGATATCTGAAGCTATTTTAAAACCCTCCTACCATACTATTATTGGTAGTAAAACCAACAAAAGTATCCCGAGATATCTGTCTAAATTCTGTAGGAATAAAGGGTATAATCCTGCTGGACCATTGAGACTCCATCCTTTCCGACGGTATTTGACCCGAGGAACGACCTCATGGCTTCGAAGAAATGGAGTAAAGGGTTTCCGATGTCATAGTCTCCTCTGTGCAGAACGAGGGGGTTGGCGTTACCCTCGAAAGAGTGGTTATCTTCTCCACACCCTTTGGCACCACTCCAGACCACTCTACAGTTGTGACTGTTGTGAGGGCCGATTTCCGCACTTGTACCAGGCAATTCTGCACAAACTGAAGGTCCATCCCCAACAGTCTGACCAGTTACTGATAAGCCAGGAGTCTTACCTTCAACAGCATCATATCCAGATGTCGAACCACCAACAGGGCCCTCCTCCTACCTCCTCTACTACTACCCTTCAGTTCCATCAACAACTTACCCACAACAGTAACAGTCAACTGGAGCTACAGCAGTTGGCACAATTCTCTCACAATAATCGCTCTTTGCTAAACTCTTAAATGGCGGAGGAGAGTTAAACCTAACAACTCTAGTGTATGTAGGTTGAACATATAGTTGTAATTTATTTTATACTTTGATATTTTATTTACTGGTTTCTTTGTTTATACATTTTGACTACGTGACTTATCTACCAACATCAGTTACAACTTTTCCTCCCTCTTAAAAACGTATCATGTCAATATAATAAATAAGGAATATTATATATCATCTAAAGAATAAATAAATACTTTTACACTTTGAAGCAAATTGAGGGTTTTATTTTATATCAATTTATTCTCAGAATAGTGAAGCATCGCTACAATTGAAGACTGAATGTCTATTATTAGAGAGAGTTTCCCGTTTTAACTTCCTCCGTCCTTTTCACGTTAAAAATTAAAACTCGGCCCGTGTCCAATTTTATGTTTTAAAGAATAAGTGCCGAGTGGAGTTAAAATGAGGGGGTAAACGGCTAGGATTGTTTATGGACGCTGGCTAGACGGCCATAAAGAATGTTAAAATAGCTGTAAATATTATAGTAAGGTTATTTAGGATTAGATGGGAAGATGCAGAGTCCCATCCACATTCTAGATCCTCTACAAATGCCTTCATAAGACCTAGATTGGGTTTATCTAGACATCCGACATCCCGAAGGGATTTCAACATCGAGTCGCACTCACTGCTGCTGCTAGTGGACTCTGTATTTAGGCTGACTGGACACGAGGTAGCCATGAACTGTCGTAGCCAGAACTCTATCCATCTATATAATAGTATATTTAATACCCCCCAATTAGACCCCACCACCCTTAAAGAGATGATAATATAATATAACGGGGGGGGGGGGGGTGTGGTGGAAGTAGAGTAGGGAAAGCTTTACCCAGAGTCGCAAGTGCATGAAATGGTGAAATGGGAGTTGAACTTGAAATCCTGCAGATAAGTGGCAAAAGGTTCAGGTCTAAATTGAGAATTGGGATTTCCGATTGATTTTAAACCCGAATTATTTCCCTTGAACTCCAAAGTGAGGTGATTAGCGTCCCCGAATGCTTGAAGGACCCCTTCTCCAATGGATACAAGTCCAGTATCTTGTATCACGAGGTGGAAAGTTCGGCTGAGGATTCCCTGTAATAATATTTACATTCTTTTATAGGGTGAGGAGGGGAGGGTCACTGCATACGCTTTATGGGATAAGACGCAGTTGTTTGGACTCACTTCAAAAGCCCCGTTTGAAATGCTGATCAAACCTTCTCCCGATACCGTCACTTTGGACAGTTTTTCCGGGACTGGGAATAGTCGCAATTCATTGGACATCATTGGACCATCAATCTAAAGGGATAAAGGGTATTATCCAAAACAATTACACATCTTTCCCCATCTTATTCTTAAACCTAGATAGAACGCTACGCTTGTTGTGAATTTAACTAACTTTCAAATGGATATGCTCAATGGAGTCAGCACTCTGGATAACAGCACCCGGATTAACCACACTTCCTCCAAGTGGGCCCAGTTTCAGACTTTTCAAGCATCCTAATGGAGACAACAGTCCAACCTTTATAAACAAAATATGTAAACTGGGTCAGACACCTAGACTATATTGTGTATTGGTATAATATAGGTGGTAAGAATATATATCTAATATATATTTAAGAGGCTATCTGACTGAGCAAACCTGGAGGGATTCCAAAGGTAAATCCGAAATGTCGAGTAGATGAAGCCTTTCTAACTGTAGAAAAGAGTCATTAGAGAGAGACTTGATGGGATTAGAATGCATATGGATGGATGAGAGACGAGGAATGGTATGCCAAATGGTATTAGGAGGGGCCGAGATATCATTACCCGAAATATCCAACACTCGCAGACTACTCACATTAACTCCAAAGTTGGTAGGAAGGTAGGTAAGGTCATTGTAGGAAGCGTTAAAGGTAAGGAGTTTAGGAAAGGTATCAAACTCGGGCAAAACCTCCAACGACATGTTCGCCAAATGGAGATGGAGAAGGGTGTCCTTGGCTTGTTCAAATAACCGAGCAGATATCCGACTCATCGGATTCCCACTCAGGTCAAGACTGAGGAGGGCGACGAGTGTGTCCAAAGAGGTGTCGGCTATAACGACTATTCGGTTATTGGCCAGGTTGAGCCAACGAAGTCTCTGGAGACATTCTATTTGATTGGGAGCGACGGACGAAATCTCATTTCCCGACACGTCCAGTCGCACAAGAGTAGAGGCAATTCGGGCAAGAGCTGTTTCAGGGAATCGGACCAGTTGGTTCCCTCCCATGTTGACGATCTCCAGGATAGAGTCAGAGAATAGGGAGTCTCCTAATGAACGGATTCGGTTGGAAGATGCAGAAAATACACGGAGGTTACTACAATCCTCAAATAAATCTGGGGGTAGGTCGCGGAGAAAGTTCTCATCCAGGTTTATTACCTAAATAATACAAAACATCCTCATTATTATTATTATTAGTGTGCATAGATGAATATATAAAGAGGATAAAGGGATAGACTGGGACCTGAATGAGCTTCGACTCCCGGAACGTATCATACTCAATTGTATCCAGATTGTTGCTGGTAAGTTTGAGGTGCTGGATGAATCGCATGCCAGAAAGATGGTCCTTGGTCAGGTTGGGCAAGGAGTTGTAGGAGAGGTCGAGCTCTATGAGGGTATTGCTTATGGGAATAAAGAACCTTGGAGCAATGAAGCTGATGTTGTTATGAGAAAGGTCAAGGGACTCTACACTTGAGGAAGATATTGAAAAGAGGGGTAGGGGGGTGGGGGACCCTTCCGCACTCTCCAATCCACCCTCTCCACCAATATCTGTTGAAATTAGGGATGGTTTAGAATTCCCTGTTGATTTAGGGATTGTGGTTGAAGGGGGTTCCTCAACGCCCAATCTCTCTAGTCGATTATAACTCAGGTTTATCCGGAAGGAACTTAGGGTTCCGAGTTGTTCAAAAGCGTCCAAGTTGAAAACCCCAAGTTGGTTGTTGCTGAGATCTAGGAGCTGAAGTCTGGGGAGGTTTTGGAAGGATTCATCTGCCAATTGGGTTATTTTATTTCCGGCCAAGTTCAAGAACCGAAGGGCTGTCAAGTCCTCGAATCCTTTTTTATGGATTTTTGTAATTGAATTCTCATTCAGCTCAAGTCGGTCTAGTTCCTTTAGTCTTGAAAATGTTCCTTCTTTGATTTCCTTAAGGGAGTTGAAACCAAGGGCCAGTTGCTGGAGATGAGGAGTTTGAGATGGATCAAAAAGTTTTTGATCAAGTGCGGACAGTTTGTTAAATCTGAGGTTGACATGGCTCAACATCCCGTTTTTATTGAAAGTAGCTTCAGAGAGGGAGGTTAGGCCGTTTCGACTAAGGTCCAGTTCCTTCAGGGCTGTCAACCTCTGGAACACTGCAGGGGAAATTGAGCTCATCTTTACAGAATTAGACATCTTTAGACGGATAAGGGAATGGCCCACTTCGTCAAAGGCTCCGTCTTCTATTCGACCTATTTTATTGTGGGAGAGGTCAAGGTACTTGAGTCCGGTTAGATGAAGGAAGGAGGATCCCTTTATGGAAGTGATTTTAGCATGAGACATCCGAACAGATTCTATGGCAAGTCCGAACCCTTCAAAGATCTGGGATCCTAGGGAAGCTTGGCCAAAGCTGCTCATGTTTAAACTTCGTAGATTTCTCATAACACGAACATCCTCCATGGAAATCGTCCCAATGGAATCCCCAACTATGCTAAATCTATGCAAGGTGTAGCGAAAGTCTATAAACTCATCCGGTTGGATCTTCAGCCTGTTTTCGTCCATGTTTAGACTCCTTAGTTTGTCAAAGTTCTCAAAGAGTTCGAGAGGAAGGTTGGAAATATTGTTGAAACTCAGGTCAAGGCGGTCCAGTGAATTTTCCAACCCCCTAAATGCCTTTGGATGGATGTGATTAATGTAGCAGTTGGAAAGGTCAAGGTCATTTATAGCCGCATCCTTGAAGGCATCGTCCACCAGGGTTGTTATGGGATTATAGGCTAGAGAAACGGTCGAGGCTTGTCTGAAGTTTTGGAATGAGAAGGGTTGGAGGGATTGAATCCGGTTGTGATCAAACATGACCGTCCCGACGGAAAGTTTCCCTTGATAGAAAATGTCAAAGGTTGAGGTGATAAGGTTGTGAGAGAGGTCGAGGTATTTTAGTTTGAGGATTGAAAGAGCTTCGAAAGGGATCTTTTGCAACAAGTTGTCACCCAAGTAGAGATGAGCCAGGGAACGGGAAATTACTAGGAAGGCTTGACTATGAACCACTTGAATGCTATTTCCAGTCAAATCCAATTTCTCCAGTTTTGGAAGATTTGCAAACGCTCCCTGGAGGAGGAAGTGTACAGAGATGGAGGAACATTACATTATTATATTCTTGTCTTCAATAATAATATATAAAATGATCCTCTAGAGATTACTACAACCGACTCACTTCTGGGAGATTGGTTATCAAATTTCCACCAAGACTAAGACATGTTATTGATTTAGGCAGTCCCTCAAAGTCGTCTGGGAAGACGTCCGTTATCTTATTTCCTATTTATCAGAGTAAAGTTAATATACTTCATAAATTATGGATAAGCCGCATCCTCCTATAAAGAAACCCACCACTTAAATTGAGCAACCGAAGTTTAGCAAGTTTCCTAATGGCAGGGTTGGGTATGGTTGTAAGTTCATTGTCCTGTAGGTCAAGTTCATTTAGAAATTTATTCAGCCCGAAAAACGCCTCTTCAGCAACATGTACCAGATTATTCCCTTTGATTTCCAATCTCCAGAGTCCTTATAAAAATACACAAATGAGTGGTGCTAAAGCAAAGGTAATATCATGAGGTTGATTTATGTAAAGACTAAATAAATGTAGGAATACCCGATCCTACGAGCCGTTTTTCCTCCAAAACTTGTAGATTGTTATAGCGCATGGAAAGCATGAAAGCCCTAGAGATGTTTAAAGTAAGAGGAACGTTAGCAAAAGGGATTCCATGACAAGTGACAATCCCAAACTCCGAAGGACCAGGTTTGGAACACGAGCAGAGAAGGTTGAAGGAACAGGGTGGAAAGTCATCCTCCGACTTTTGATGAAGTTTAAAATGTAAAGGATTAGTTGACATGAGGGGGGCGGCCTCGGCCTGAACTGACACGGCCCAGGTCATCAGTGCCAGGGTCAGGAAAAGGATAAAGTACGCCACTCGCATCACATAATCCTGAAGGAAAGGTATACATATTTATTTATTTATAACCCATTGACCATTGATTGGTAAATAGAGACGGATAGTGAGATACTTTACCTCTGGCTCCATTTCCGCTCTTCTTTAATCTGCAAACGTCTTTGAATTTGCTGACTTTAGTTGAAGGGCGAGGTCAACAAAGTCGTTGGATTGATTGAAGAGGAATAATGAAGGTTATTCGGGACGACGAAGCTGACAGAGTTTGCCAGATATCAAATATTCCAATGAAGGTTCACTCCTGCCTAAAAACCTCCTTTTTGATTGAATTAGAAATTATTTTCATGGACTGAAGCAAAACTGAGTAATTCAAGCCCTAAATTTTAGCTTTGCATAAGATAGAATAGATAGATGAAGGAGAGGACTACTTTATGCCATTTCTACGGATTCCACCTTGCAGTTAATCCAATTAGTTATCCAGGCGTATGACAACTAACACCATTTATTTCATCATTCTACAAAACGTGCAAGGTTTTGCTCATATTTGTTGGCTGGATGACGTAAAACATTCCACACTCCCCTTTCCAACATTGATTTTAAAATGTAAGGAGTAAACTATCAAATTTACTTGTGTTGTTGGAATGAAAAACGGAGGAGGTCAAAGAGGATTTTGACTATCTTCTTACTCTCGTATATTACTCTTGGATTACCACAGGTTAGTTTAATTATTGGGATGAGAGGTATTCGTTTAACCAGATACAAACATCTCCTCCTTCTTAAGACATATGTCCTTGGTTTAAACCCAATACTACCCATATATTACTTATAATAAGTCGTAGTTGAATCCAGCAATAATAATGACAGGTCGATGAAAAGTCAAAGTACAAAGTTTACTTCTCAACTCTACATTTCTAGGTATGAAGCTTCGTTTAAATTTAACGATCACAAAAATCTCCACAAAAAGTTCGGTAGCAAAAATCCAGTAGCAAAATTAAATTAAGTATTATCACTTTATCATCGGTCCATATCCAAATTCCTTTCCCATTTCAATGGGATTTCCCTCACGAGAATATTTTGGTAGTTGCAAGGTAAGTCCTGAATAATAAAAAGCCAAAGAGGGATTAGTAAGAGTGGACAATGGAATAGAAGAGAGAGCTGAGGTAATTATATCTCACACACTTTTTAACATCAACAAAGTCTTTAGCAATAGCTGGTTTGATAACTTGTAGAGAAAGGATTAGGAAAAGCTCATCAATACTAGCAGTTTCCATCAGTGCTACATCCTGTCGTATTTCAAGGATCTTCTCTTCAATATCCGCATGAACCTCTCGTTTCTGCAACACTTTACAGAGTAAAGGCCTGAAGGAAGGAATACATGAAGAAGAAGTAAAGATAGAAGTTAGGTTGATTTGATTTATGGTAAAAGGGAGACAAGGATTGAGCAGCTTACAGTATGTTCCTACATGGATTCTGTGAAATGATATCACTAGCACGTTTAAAAATAAAGTCCAAGTATTCTGCAGCGTTTAAGCGATCCATGTTTTCGCATATGCGGATGCAAGCGTTTGAAGTTGCGGAGGAGGGACCAGCGTCGTCCGAACCGGCTCCATTTTCTTTTTCCTCATCATCCGTGGACCATTCTGTCAAGATTTGTTGCTTGACGTTGACATCCTTCGGACTGATGGACATTGTTGAGGTTGAGGATGCGGCTAAACTTTGTCTTTTATTTTGGGAAGGAGCTATAAAATCGTCGTCATCGTCGTCATCTGGAGAAGTCTTGGATATTCCAAATATTTTCTTTGGTGAACAATTGGAATCTTCGGATGGGGATTTGTTTTTGAAATATGCTTTATTGAAGGGGGACTGGTCCTTTCTGGGGGACTCTGACCTATGCTCATTATTCTGGACAAGTCCTATACTCTGCTTACGATTTCTTTGTCTATTTTTCTTCTTCTTACTCGGTCTTGCGGCGTTGGTTATCATCGGTCCAGCAGCGTTGCTTATCGTCGGTCCGGCAGCATTGCTTATCAAATGCCCTGCAGCGTTGGTTATAATAGGTCCTGCAGCGTTGGTCATGACCTGAATTGACCCCACTTGACCTTCTTTCTCCGTATTCCGTTCCTCCTCTTCTTTCTTGTCGTGGTCCATTAAATAAGCATGGGCGAAATTCCCTGTTTTCTTTGGTGTTTTACACCTTCAAAAAAATGTGATTTTGTAATTTAAAAAAACGTAAAATTTGTAAAGTTACTCACGACCTTCCTTACCCTCCAATAACTGAAAAGTCCATCCTGGAATTATTAATGAAAGTATCAGCCTCGTGGTCGATGCTGGAGGAATCGGCGGTTGTCGAGGTTGTCAACGTCCCTCCAACGCTTAACTGAACCGTCAGCACCGGCTTCCGAATCCTATAAACTCCAATTAATAATTATTTTGTATTATGAGATAAGCACTTGATAAGCACTTGATAAGCACACCCACTTTATTAGGTTTATATAGAAGGGAAGGGTTATCAGCCACCACCTCCAGCGTCTTACCTGAACTTTCCGATGACAGCTGAACTCTGTTTATAAAATCCTCCTTTCTTGGGAGTTATAGGAGGAATGGTGGCCGGCATAGAGATAAAGATCCCCCTTGGGCCACTGATAAGATAAGATAAGATAAGATAAGATGGAGAGATAAGCACGTGTGTCGTGTTAGTTATGGAACTAACTATAGAGAGCACAACGTGGTACGTACGTGTGATGAATTAATACTCTCGTTCTGCTGCTGTTGCTGTAGGACGGACGGACATAAAGTAAAGTATCCCGCTTTACTTTCCTAACAGTCTTTTTTATCACTCACTTTTATAATACGCTCTAAATACCCAGTTAGTAATCCGCGTCTAATACATGAATCATGCTGCGTAGAAACGGTCCATTAATACGCACCGCATCTGACTTGTCAAAAAGGGCGGAATGCTTCAGAGAGAGATATATCGAAATTGGAGAGAAGTTTGTATTCATTTTTATAAAACCAGCCCTGACTCATCTATACCACGCACTCATCCATTAATACGCACCGCATCTGACTTGTCAAAAAAGGAGGAATGCTTCAGAGAGATATATCGAAATTGGAGAGAAGGTTGTATTCATTTTTATGAAACCAGCCCTCAGCTATATCACGAACGCACTAACGCGCACCATTGTAGGGTAATAAAGGGTACCTTTAGAACAGTAGGGACTTTGTGTAAAAGAAGTGTATGGTTTTAACAGAAGAGGGTTATTGAAATTACAATTGGAATGAACAATAAACTTAATCTTTACGCCTCTTTAATTAATTCATAGCCTAAAATCCTCTCTATCTAAGGGATTTTCCTCTAATATCACTTATGGTAACATAAATAAGAAAGAGTAAAAGGTCATACGTCCAGGAATTGAAGGTGCAGGGCAAGGGGAAGGTGCATACAATCACCTTGGTCCACCAGAAGGGTCTGAAAAAGGTTTTAAATTTGAGAAAACATCAAGATCCTTGACAGGGTTTTGTGATGTAATTAATTGAAGGTATTAAAGGTGCCGTGCTATTGGAGGATTGCATGGACTGGACATTCACGATTCACGATTCACATTTCATCACGTAAATAAAAGTAAAAAGTTGGATGTGAGTGAGGCGAGATGAGATCAAGTATAGCATTTCTTCAAAAAGTATACGGGTGTAAATCTTCGTCTCATTTTGCCTCAAAAAGTATACGGGTGTAAATCTTCGTCTCATTTTGCCTCAAAAAGTATACGGGTGTAAATCTTCGTCTCATTTTGCCTCTTCCCCTAATCCAGTCTCACCTTGCCTCAATTGATATTTAGCCCTGTTAAACTGTGAGGCGAGATGAGATCAAGAATAGGAGGATTAACTAAAAGTATACGGACGGGTGTAAATCCTCGTCTCATTTTGCCTCTTCCCCTAGTCCAGTCTCACCTTGCCTCAATTAATATTTAACCCTGTTAAAAAACTGAAGTTACATTTCCATATTGGTTGGTGGTGGTGGTTAGACAAAAGATGTTTCAAGGGTAGAAGAGTGAGTTGCGTGGGCGTATGTCAACCCTAACCACCACCACCACCACTATATCTCCATCTCACTTTATTTTGGTAAATATAAAGGACTTATTTTTACCTAAAATCTACACTTAATGTCTCATATTGCGATAAAGCTTTAAAAAATGGGCAAGCTTTAACTAAATGTGTAAAAATACAAAGTGATTTTTTAATTGTTGAGTATTAAGTGTGTATGAACTTTTAGTTTAGGCTATCTTTGCATGGCTGCTAAATAATTATGTCACAAAAAATTACTTTTCTGCGTCGGTAATTATTAAGTAGCTTTAAGATGAAAAAACCCCATTTGATCTTGAGCTCAATTATTACGGTTTTTTAAAATAAAGTTTTTAAAAATAGGATGACCTCAAGGGTTTTAATTTCTTTTTATATAGTGGCTACTTTCCATGTTTTATGTTCATAAATCAAGTGAGCATCGCAGCAACCACGTCTTGTTTTATCTTTTTAATAAAACCGTTTCAACAGTTGTAAAGAATAGTATTTTAAGCCGTGTAAAACAGGATTATGAAATTAAAAGGGATGTCATTTTGTGGATTTGGAGAAAAGGCCTTCCTTTGCCTAGCGTTGATTTTACTAAACCCAAGCTGGGTGTTGGCCAAGGACCTTCCGGAAGTCAGGAGGGACAGAGATAATGGTATTCCGGACCAAGATAAGAGCATGGATGACATTGGGGAACAACCCGAAAACGTCTTGGCTGACGACGGAGGGGATGACGGTCAGGGGGAAAGTATTTCCCCAGACGAGTTGACCGGATTGGATCGGAAGGCTTTTATATTTCGATCTCTGTTTGACGGAATAAGTCTCGTTATAGAGAAATACGACAACTACTTCCAACGAGGTGTCAAGTTTTACGAGGATGTTTTAAATTTTATCCATGACGCCGTCCATGTAAATGGAACGGTTGACTTTCACGAGGCGGCTTACATTACTACATTTGCCCTACCAGAAAACAGGAAATAGTATACAAGTGTAGAAACTACCAGTTGTGCAGTATTTACTTTCCTAATTTATTAACCTTTTATTCATGCAGTAAAATATTATATTCATGAGTAAAGAATAATATAATCATGGATGACAAAGGCTAAAGACCTCGCAAACTATTTTCTGAATAAATAAAATATGGAGGAATAAAACAAAATTGGTATACATTATTTCAAGACAATAAATTATCCCCTAAAGTTTTGACTGGAGTGCGGACTTCCTGGCCAATTCCAACTCATCATCTTGAGAACTAACGGCTGCGGTTGCAGTTGCGGTCGCTACCGAAGCGGCTGCAGGAGCTGGAGCGGGTTGAACCACAGTTGCAGACGTGACAGACACTGCAGCTGCAATTGACGGAGCCGGAGTCGCTGCAACTACCGCTGCTTTTGTAGTTTCATCCTCATCCTCTTCGTCATATTCGTCTTTGGTCGTTGTGCTTTAAAAATGATGATTTAGTACAAATACTAGCATAAGTCTGCATTTATGGGCATCAGAGTCATAGGCGTAGCCACAAGGGGTACATATAGGATTAAAGGATATGAAGGGGTGTGGCTTTGCGGGACTGGTGGGCGAGGTCTGCTTAGCATGTAAAGGATAGGAACTATCGGGAATTGGAGGGGGTACAGATATATACCCCCGTACCCCCAGTGGTTGCGCCTATGATCAGAGTTGCCCCATTTAAGCGTACCTAGGAGTGCTAGTAGTAGGTATGGTTGTCGTTGGTGTAGGGAACTTGGGTTTGCCCCCTAAGGCCGAGTCAATCAGGGCTTGAGCCGTGTCTTTTTGGGACGGAGGGAAAAAGTTGACGGTACTTTGGAATATTTTATTAGGACTGATGGTCCCTACTCCAGTGAGGATTCCATAAATCCCATTAACAATGTCAAAGGGACTTGGACCCGGGGTTGTTGAGGTCGAAGGTTCAATATCTTCATCATCGTCTTCATCTTGACGACCCCTTCTAATCAATCCCCCAGCCTGTCTGCTTAACTCTAAATCAATCGCTTTCCCCAAGTTCGTCTTGAACTTTAGGAAGAAATTGATAATTAATTAGACCATTTATTATGGATTTTGAATGATTATTTCCACTACCTGCTCAGCGAAAGTGTCTGTGACGCCGTAATATGTGATTAAATTAATTTTGAAAGCGTCCAATGCTTCTGCTCGTTCCACGGGGGTAAATAGTCGGTTGGTCCGGCTAGGGCCGGCCTGCCAAAAAACACCCTCTAACTTAATAATTGTGAATTATAAGCCCAACTTAAGGTCTAAATGATGATATCATACCAATACTGATAAAGGGAAGAGGAGCCACAGGGTCAGATGCATTTTATGATAATCTATCTTTAATCAAGGTTTATAGCTAAAATCAGTTTATCTCCGTTTCAATTTGCCAAATGAGCCAGGTTGAGTGTTGAGTGAGGGGAATGTACGGGATTAATCATATTAATAATCCATCGCTAATTGTTACATTTTTAAACACATTTATATCATGCTCTTTGTCTCATCCATATTTATAAATGCCTGCATATCCAGATGTTCCTTCTTCTCTGCCTGGCTACATCCTTCCTTCCTAATTAAAAATAAATATATACTCAACCAATTGCAATCCAAAATGCAAAAATTACTGGACGGATTTATGGATCTAATATAGGGATTTTATTGGAAATGTTGCTGTTCAAAATTTCTAAAAAATAATAAATTATATATAGGGAAAAAAAGCTGAAGTTGAAAATGCATAAGTTAGTTTTGGCAAAAAGTTGGAAAGTAGAAGAAGCGGATGGGAAAGGGACGGGTTGAATGGGGCAGTTGGACGCTTTTGCCAATCCGGGAAGTGAACCATGTGCTTTTTTTTATTATTATTATACAATTTCTACTACTACTTACTAACTTCCTCCTAGAACCTAGCTAACTTCCTCCTACCAATTATTATTATTATTATTATCTTTTATATTAATTCAAAATACCCTTTTTTAGATTAAAAACTGATTAAAAATGAGGAAAGGAAAGGGGTCAGTGGAACTGCCGAACTTAAGGAACTATACATGAACCAGGTTTTAGGCCAATATATTATGAAATGCTGTTAGTAGTCAAACCCATTTTAGTTTTGACCTCTTTAAAATGGACAGAACCCCGGAACCGGTTTTGCCAAAACTGTTTAAAAGTATTTCAACAGGTTGGCCGATGGAAAGTGACCGCAGCAGCGACCTCCTCAACTACTCAACAACGTACGGAATTAGTTTAGAAACAGCAAAATAAAAACTCTTAGGCGTATGATTGTTTAATTGTTTATTAATTTCCGTATTTTTTTAAAAACTAGATGGAGATTCGGAGATATTAAAGTTTGTAAGGAATAAAGTTCGAAATGTGGGTATAATGGCTCATATTGATGCAGGAAAGACGACAACAACGGAACGTATTCTTTTTTATTCCGGGGTCATAAAGTCCCCCGGGGAAGTGCATCATGGGGACACCGTAACGGACTTTCTTCCACAAGAACGGGAACGTGGGATTACGATACAGTCGGCCGTGGTTTCGTTCACCTGGGCCGGTCATTCCATCAACCTTATCGACACTCCTGGACATGTCGACTTTACTTTCGAAGTTCAGAGAAGTCTGAGGGTTATGGACTCGGCTGTCACACTTTTAGACGCTTCTGCTGGTAACCATAATCAGCCTTGAACTTAACCACGCTTTAATAAAGGGGTTAGAGGTGCTAAAGATTAATTCCCATGTCCTTAGAAGGATAAATGCCTAGGCATGGTCTAAATGCCCGGGCGGGCATGGATAATTCCCCTATCCCATATTTTTGGACATTTAAAAGGCGTGTTTGGCATCATATATGCCCGGCAGACTCCATAAATGAACCCAACCTAGCCTATTTTAACCTAGCCAAAGATGTTAAATGTTGAAAATCTTTTAGAAAACAAATTAGAATAAAATGATGAAAAATCCGGGTCTTTATGCCAACTAATAAATGCCGAATCGGCTTATAAATGCCTGAAACATAAATGCCGGGGATTACAGGGATTGTATAAATGGCTTAACTATTAGGGCATACTCTATCTCTAGTAGTAGTTTAGTAGTGGGTCAATAAATAAAGGTTGTGTGTATTACTTTAGGGGTTGAAGCTCAGACGTTGACTGTGTGGAGACAAGCATCCGAATATGACCTCCCTCGGCTCATTTATCTCAACAAACTGGATAAGGTTAGGATAACCACACACACTTTCAAAGACCCATAATCCTTCAGTTGATGAGTATAAAGTGTAAAGTTTTAATAATAATTTGGTTGTGGTAGGGATCGGCTTCGACGGAGATGACTCTTGAGTCAATATCCTCCAAGTTGAAGTGTACTCCGCTGTTGCTCCAACTCCCTATTTATGATAAATCTTCCCAAGGGACGGGTTCCGGGTTATGTGGTCTTATTGATTTGGTAGAAATGAAGCGTTTGATTTTCGACCCAACTTCCAAAGGGACTCTAATAATTGAACGTAAGTTAAGCAGAGTAAGTAAGGTAATTTATGATGGTAATTTTATAGCGATTTGTCTGATTTAGATGATGTTTCCGATGCGAAAGATCTCGTGGCAAAACGGTGTGAGTTGATTGAGCAAGTGGCAGACTTTGACACCGAATTGGCGACAAAAATAATAGAAGCTGAGGGTGTGGATTGGGTTGGGAAGGAGGATTTATCTCTAGCTTTGAAACGTATTACTCATTCCGGCCAAGCCGTACCTGTTTTAATTGGGAGTTCGTATAAATATATCGGGGTTCAGCCTCTGTTAAATGGGATTATAAAGTGAATACCATTTATAAAGGGTTTATATGGCAGTATAAGCATTTTTGGGTATTGATCACAAGTTTTGTACAGATACTTGCCGTATCCGGAAGAAAGGGAAAATAAAGACCCAGTAATCTCAGCTTATGGAGCAGAACTCTGCTGTTTTGCTTTTAAAACCATTCACGACAAGCAACTAGGGCCTTTGACATTTGTTAGAGTTTTCCGTGGAGTCCTCCACTCTGGTCAAAAGGTGTATAACGCTACGCGAGGGAAGCAGGAAAAAATTCTAAAGATCTACATCCCTTTAGCTGAGGACTTGCGGGAAACGAGTTCAGCGTTTGAGGGTCAAGTTGTTATTGTGTCGGGACTAAAGGTAAGGAAGGCTTCCACTTTCCAACGTTTAATTAAAATGAGAGACGACGATTATTGTTATAACTAAATATGAAATAATGTACTTTATGTAGTGTAGCTTAGTTATTAGATTATTTTAAGTAAACTAAAGAAGTAGACCTTTTATAATATTTTATCACTTAAAGGCGACCCATGATTTGGATCAACGTGAAGCATATTTATATGTCATGTTTATATCTTGTTGTCCCTGAAATAAACTATTGAACTTGAACTTGAACATCAGTTAGGAAGACCAAGAAGGGAGAGTAAACGTTACTTTTTAATTGACGTGTTTTACTATAGGAAACATACACGGGTGACACGCTAGCTCCTTCCAGTACCGTCTGTTCCGCCGTTGTTAAAAAGTTGGAGAAAAGGTTGGGTGAAGGGAGAGATGGGAAAGGTGGTCTTTCTGGAGTTACCGTTCCAGAACCTGTATTCTTCTGCTCTATAGAACCAGCCTCTCTTGTAACTTCCTTTCTATTTTTACTACATAAGTTTAGTATAATTCCAAGCGCTGATTTGATTTAAATATTTCAGAGTCAGCAAAAAGCTTTGGATTTTGCGTTGGAGTGTTTGCAACGAGAAGATCCAAGTCTGCACGTGCATGTGGATCCTGATACTAGTCAAACGGTTCTTTCTGGTAAATTGGTAATCACGTCAGGCATCCATACTATATTTTTCAACCAGAAGAGTCACAGAAAACGAAATAATTTTCCAGGAATGGGAGAGTTACATCTAGAAATAATCCACGAGCGACTTAAATCGGACTTTAAGGTTGAGGCTGATCTTGGAAAGCTTCAGGTTGCTTACAAAGAAACGATTTCCATCCCTGCAACCAAAAGACTCGTATTTGAAAGAAAGTTGGCTGAGCAGAAACACTCTGTGACGATGGAACTGGAGCTAAATCCAAGGAAGGATTGCGCAACCAAAGTTAAACTGTATCGAGGTCGAGATAAAGAGACGATGGAGAACCTAGCTCTCGTCTCCGACAGGCAGTTAAAATGCATTCAGAATGGGATTGATTCGACCTGCAGGTTCGGACCTAAACTAGGATTCCCTGTAAGTTACTTCAGTCAAGGAAAGTACAGCCACTTTTTTGTACATTAATTCCGAGATTGTATATATATTTGTTAGGTCATGAACGTAGACATTACTCTAAATTGGTTTGAAACGGCTCGAGGTACATCGGACACAATAATTGAAGCTGCAACGGCTTCATGTTTTAGACAATGCCTGCAAGAAACGGTCATTTACCTTCTAGAACCTGTAGTATCGTTGGATATAACTGTAGACGAAAAGTATCAGAGGGTCGTCGTTGATGATTTAAACCGTAGGAGATTTCAAATGGAAAGCATAGACCATCGGCACGGAAATAATGTAATCCTTTTCTCCAACATAATTTGTTAAAACTCTTTGGGTTTAATTCCATGATATTTATAATGTTTAATAATAGGTGATTAGCGGTGAAGCTCCATTAGGAGAGTTGATGGGTTATTCAACAATCCTAAGAACAATATCTTCCGGTCTCGGCACCTACTCCATGCAGTTTAGTCACTACCAAATAGTCAACAATCCAGTGGAAGAACAAAATATTATAGCACAAGTTCGTGGATTTAGATAATAATAGTAGTTCAATAGGGATACAATCCATGTTCCGGTACATGTATTACAAATATCCTCAAAATAAACTTTATAACTTGAAGTTGAATTAAATATGACTTTTTAACAATATAATACATCACAGAATGAAGAATACTTTTCCACTGGCCTCTCGTACACCATTTAAGGTTAACTTATCGGAGCCTAAAGTAAAGTACTTATCAACCTTATGCAGTCTTAATTCATGCGTTGATTATGATTAGGTTATCCAACATTTGGAAACCCTGTTCCATACGCTCATCAACCACGAAGGGGTACTAGAGGGTAGAAATAGCATTAAATGATAGGAAGGGGTGTGGCTGGGCGGGACCTGCCTAACACGTACAGGATAGGGCATATCGGGATGGGGTAAATGATAAAACTTGGGGGTACAATGTACCCTCAAAGTCATGTAATTATCGGAGGTGTCAGTAGTAGTGATAGCCTCAAACAAAGGGTGGAAGACTGTCTCTCTCTGCCCCAATGTTGTATTTGCATGTCCGAGCGCTGGTTCAACCTTTACACGTGAAGAAACTCAATTACACACAAACAATAACGTATTTTTCGAAATATCCCGTCCTCAATTCCTTCCCTTTCTCTGAATTATATAATTAGCAAAAGTTTTTATTTATACCGGCGGATACTTTCTAGTCCAAAGAACTGAATGGAAAAAGTAGGAAAGGATAGAGTAGGGAGAGAGTGACGGATTATTATTAGAAGAATAGATTTATTATTTCCTCCTGCTGTTTATTTGAAAATTGAGTATAAAAGGAGGGGTTTGGATTAATAATAATAAATAATAATAATAATAATAATAATAATTAGATAGATAAGATGGGAAGAACAATGAAGATGGTCCATGCCAGTTTGGGACTATCCCTCGTTAAAAAGAAAAAACCAGAATGGAACAGAGCCACCAATTCCGTAAGTCCCCCCCCCCCCCATTTAATTTTTTGTATTAAAAACATGATTATTTCTGCCCGTTTATCGTATTTATGATTTGTATTTCAGGAGCATATTGTTCAAGAAAACGCTACAACAGCGTTGAAATCCGTAACAGAAGAGAACTCGTACGATGAATTCATCGCAACAGCTCAACTGGCCAATAAGGAGTTCACGGCCGAGAAATTAAACGTCAAGTTTGTGGCACTTTCGGCCGTTCGAATGGCCGGAAATGATGATGGAGATAGAGAGTTTACGGAGGAAGAGAAAGCCCGGGTAGTAGTACCCCGTCGGCCAAAGTGGACCCGAGAAATGAGTGCAGAAGAGTTGGACGAGGCGGAGAGGGAAGCGTTTCTAAATTGGAGACGGGCGATGGCCCAACTGCAAAACAAAGAGGGGATTACCCCTTTTGAGAGAAATATCCAAGTTTGGAGACAACTTTGGAGAGTTGTGGAAAAATCAGAAATCATTGTACAAATCGTGGATGCGAGGGATCCCCTTCTTTATCGGTTAGACCCTACCCACCAATTACACTTATCTGATGATAAGGGAGGGGGATGTAATACTGTCCAATCACAAGGGGGTACATATAGCATTAAAGGATGTGAATGGGTGTGGCTGGGCGGAGCCTGCTTCAGGAAGTCTACGGGGTACTGTGTGTGTACCCTCCGACCGTACCCCCCAGTAGTGGTTGGACCAATTAATCCCTAATATTAATATTTTAAATGGTGTTTGTAAACAGATGTGAGGATTTGGAGGCGTATGGAAAGGAAATGGGGAAGCAGAATGTTCTGTTGATCAACAAAGCGGATTACTTGACAGGAAAACAGAGGAAATGTTGGGATAATTATTTGACCTCTATTAATCTACCGCATGCTTTCTATTCGGCCGTGTTTGCTACCTTGACCCTGTCTAAATCCAAACCCGAGTCTGACATTGAGGAAGAAGGGAGTGACGGAGAAGGAAGTAGTAGTGGGGATGGGGATGAGGTGGAAGTAAGAAAGGAGGATTCTGATGAACAAGGAAATGACGAGAAATCCACTGATGAAGATAGTGATGACCAAAACCATCATTTTTATCGGCAGGAACATCAAGACGAGGATAGTTCTCTCTGTCCAATTTTAAGTCGAGAGGAATTGATAGAATTTTTAAGGAGTTTTAAAAAGAAAGGTAGTGAGTTGGTTACAGTTGGGTTGGTTGGCTATCCAAATGTTGGGAAGAGTTCCACAATAAACTCTTTGATGGCTGCTAAGAAAACTTCAGTTTCGGCTACGCCGGGGAAAACTAAACATTTCCAGGTGCGTACTTACTTCTATTACTTGGAGTTTAACCAATTACCAATTGTACCTTTATCCTGGTTTTAAATATGCTAGACGCTGTACTTGGATGAAGATATTTTGCTGTGTGACTGTCCAGGGTTAGTTATGCCAGCGTTTGGAGGTTCCAAGGGAGAAATGGTTCTTGGAGGGATTTTACCTATCGACCAACTGACCAACTATCATGCTGCCGTCTCCTTGCTGGTCCAAAGAATCCCTCTTGCAAGACTTAGACAAAAGTATGGTGTATCGCTGCCCTTAAACTATACTCACGACGATTTTTTGAACAATTACGCCTGTGAGTCGTACTAAAAAACCACGCCAAGTTTTATATTTATTTACTAAATTAATCCTAACTTTGGATTTTTTAAATTTTAACAGCATTGAGGGGCTTTATGACCGTTCGAGGCCTTCCAGACTGTTCTCGAGCCTCTAGAATCGTGTTGAAAGACTTTGTTACGGGAAAATTATGCTTCTGCAAGGCCCCACCAAGTGAGTGTCAAGAAGAATTTCAACCTTTTAACCGTCCTTTAATCACTCTACAGGGGAACAATTCAGGTCCACCTGTGTCAAAAGAAAAGGTTTGTGTTTGTTTATTATCAAGTGTCATCACTTGATAAGTATAGTTTTATTAATATTGTCAGGTTTAATAATTTCTTTGACATTTTTAGAGACCTCTTGAACACAGAGTAAAAATGGAGAACGTGTTGGATCGCCAATTTTTCAAACCGGCCATTTCAACGGCTCATTATAAGGGAAAGCATCAAATTAGTTCCGGTATTTCATCAAGTACTTCAAAGTAAGTTGTTGGCTTGCCCAAAATAAATCAATCGACACCATTAATTCTACCTACGTACCTTACAATCTAGTGATAATCTCTTCTGTTCTTTTCAGTTCTAATCTGACCAACTCAACCGGAGAAGCCAAATCTTGGAAGAAGCATGGGAATAAAAACAAGAGAGAGAAGCTACGTCGGGTTTATCGACATCTCGATGTAGAATAAAGATATAATTTATTTCTTACAATAGTCGTAAAGCATTTCGTTATGTTATAAACGCGGTTATTCGTCGTCGTCTGGCAATATTCCGGTAGAAGGATTTGAAAATTGTATTTATAACTACAATATATTATAATTTTGAATAAACCATTTCATTTTGAACTCTACCTTCAACTGTTAGTCAGTATCATCATTCATAATCCTAGGCAAAGGGAGGTTTATTCATAGGACAGGCGTGTCCTTGTTTCAAGATTAATTTTGTGCAAAACCGTATTGAGAAAACTTATATTTTGAGTAATATTATTACTAATCAACTGATTGTGCTGTTTAAGGCAAGCGCTGTTTTATAATTAATCTAACTCCACCCAGCGAGCGAAGCAGCACAGCGCTCTCTAATAAGTACCATAAAAGTCAGCGTTTTAACGCAAATAGGGGTCAGTTGAGACTGCGCAGGTTAGTAAAGTTAACTAATGACAGGATTAGTACTACTCCCGGCGCTGTTTTGTAATTAACCCGACCCAGCGAGCGAAGCAGCGCAGCGCTCTCTAATAACTACCATAAAAAACAATTTTTTATATAAGCCGCGGCATATTGTCACCACAGTCTAGTTAAGAAGGGTACCCTAGTTCCTCGCCCATATGCCACCCTCGTTAATTAAGCCGCTCGCCTATCTATCCTTCAGATGTTAAAATTCCTAATCTCTCCGATTGTTTCTGGATATAAGCCGAGTGCGGCATAAGGACGAGGATTAAAGTAGTTGTTGATGGTGAAGGGAGACGCTGAGAGAGCTAGGTGGAGATGGAGGTAGGAGCTTCTACGCTGAGGGAGATTCTATGTATGGGGCTCTCTGGAGATATATAAATAAATAAGAGAGAGAGAGAGAGTGGCGCTTGTTCGCTTGGGCTGGATTCTCTATCATGTGATGAGTCTCTTCTATCTCCAGTCGCCATTTTTACATATTTCTATAAAACTCAAAGCGACATCAGCGTATTCCACCAATATTATTATTATTATTATCAAAAATCATCATCAGCGTTACTATTATAAACCTCAACCTTTGACCTCCAGTCATCCCTCTATCACCAACCACACCCACCCTCCAAACTAAATACTCTCGTAAGTTACAACATTTTAAATATAATAATGAAGCCAGTATTTGAGTTCTTAAACAACTTCAACAGCTCCTCCAAACTACGTTATTTTAAAATGTTAAAAAAAGTCTACTATTTTTTATTAATACTACGAATAACGAAGGAGGAGGTGAATTAAATGTTAAATCGTGGTGGTTAAAATATGGATGGATTTTATTTATTTATTGATTGAGCCTATAATTAGAAGAAGAGTAATGGAGGTATTTGTTTTGTATTTCTCTAGCTCTGTTTGTGAGGAGGAAGGAGACTGCGAGATAAGGTGTTATCATTGTGGTGGTGGTGGATGTGGTAGTAGAAGAGATGGGTTCTTCAAATCAGCAGTTTTCATTACGTTGGAACAACTACGCTCAGCATATTGTGACCGCTTTTGATAACCTCCAGAGTGAAGATGAACTCACGGACGTCACCCTTAGTTGTGAGGGCATCAAAATTAAAGCTCATAAAATCCTACTCTCCGCCTGCTCATCCTATTTCCGTGACACTTTTAGGGTAATTCATTATTTAATTTACTCAATGTATTTCCCGAAATAGTGCCCCCACTATGGTAAAATTAGGAATATGGCCCATGTAAAAAGTAATAATTCCTCCGGGGGATTAATCTGGGGGAGTCGGGGAGGAGAGAAGAGGTCTAATTATTAAATTGTGTTATTATTATTATTCCAGGATAATCCCTGCAAACACCCTGTGATAATTTTGAAAGGGGTTAGTATTCCGGATCTCGAGGCCCTAGTGACCTTTATGTATAACGGTCAGGTTAATGTAACTCAGGAAAGACTACCCAGCTTTCTCCAAACTGCCGAACTTTTACAAATAAAAGGACTGACTGATATGAATGATCAAAGTGATGACATAGCTTTGCCAATACCTTCAACAAGTTCCTCTTCTACCAAGGTTTACACGGTTTACTACTACTACTTTAGAAGGTGTTGGACTAAAATATATGTGGAGGGTAAAGGATATCTCTGGTTTTTTTTTTTTTAGAAACGAGTCTTAAATCCAAATAGCGGAAATCCTCCCTCGGACGCTCGAACTAACCCTTTAGAATCAACTCAAAGGTATTATTCCTTGACTCTTAACTTCTTAAGGTTTATTTGGTATGTACTAGTAGTAAGAGTAAAGATAAGGAATGAATGGAACTAATTAATTAGACCACCGACTCCAAAAAGACGACGAGGTCAAGGAGGGGGATTTCATAGCGCGGAGAATTCAGAGTCTGGGGTTGGTTTGTTTGGTGGTTCAAACGCTACAGCTGGTCCTTCGAGTTCAAAGGTGGTTTCGGCTAATAGTCCGGCCACTGCTGTGTCCCTCTTGGCTCAAAATCAGTCGGATTCGAATTCAGTAGACTATCCTGCTCATCCTGGAGTGCTCAAGTTTGAAGAGGATGGAGACATGATTGAGGAGGACGAAGACTTTGGACAGACCTTTTCTGAAGAGGGGGACAACTCTGGACTAATACAAGATCTCGGCTCGATAAGTGCCATGGGTAAGTTGGATAGCTTTGTCTCTCATTAAACTGTCCTAGGAGGAGTAGGAGGTAGCCAAAATAGGATTTAGGAAGGCCAATCTCGTCAGTGTTCGTACTACTAGGGATGGCTGGAGGAGAAAGGGGGAATTAAGTGTCATAAAGGATGGAAGTTGGTGCTGGGGAAAGTACGCCCAAGCGTTTCAGCGTCCACTATATATAACCCTTTAGGGCCAAAGTTCCGTTGTATTTGCAGTCTGTTGTGTGGGGGTTATGGCGTGGCAATTTGAATTAAGGAAGGATTGTTTATGATTTGAACAACTATTAGTCCCGTGCTAGTAGGGATTAGTTATTGGTTATTTGTTGATTGATAAGATTGTCCTTGGTTGGTTGGTAGTTGGTGGTTTAGATTATCATGGGGTGTCCGGCCCAACCTTCGGTACAACTCGTCGAGGCAATCCTAAAATGTACTACGGAAGTCACAGTTATACATACCACAGGACGCAGAATGAGGCAGAATATTGGCGCTGTTCTAACCGAACTCGGTGCAAGGGAAGGGCGGTGAGACGTGGCGGTATTTGCACAACGTCATCTCCACATTCCAAACAGTGTTTGGATGAAGATAAGGGTCTATCCCTCCCCCCACTCCAACATATCGAATAGCACTTATCATCATCTCTCTAAGCCTCTTTAACAATATGTAGCTTTAGCATCATCAATCACTCTCTCTCTCTCTCTCTCTCTCTCTCTCTCTCTATTATCATTGGCCTTTGTCATCTCATTTTATAACTCATCTCTTTTGAAAGTTTTACGGAATTGCAGACCGGTAACCTTTCTTAACCCCCCGATAGTGTGGCACACTCTCTCTCTCACAATATAGTAATTTTAAAGGTTGACAGGCTAGAGGAATTGTTATATATTATTCATATCTTCTATTATTCATTTATGCTGATGATGGAAGCAGCGGTTGAAAAAAAAATAAAAAATACATGTCCTCTCTCTTTTAGAATTGGGAGAAAGTATACTTTGTGTAAGCAACTGCAATGCAAAATGCAAAGTACAGTAATATTATTGATTCCGTCAGTTGGTGGTAGTAGTTGTCTCGGGGTTTTTTCCAGTCCGACTCCTACTAACTCGGGAGTACATTCCAAATAATTTTGTAGACTAACGTTGATTTGTTGGTTCATAAATTATTTATCCGTTGTCGTGGGTTGTTTCACTTGACTAGCTTGTCTGCTTGTAGTTTCCCATGAGCTGGATGCCGGTTGGTTGGTTGGTGAGCTGTAGTTGTTGCTACAGGGTGTGGTTATTTAAGAGCAAACGCATGTAAATTTAGGGAGTAGGAAGATAGGAGGTTGTTGTATTGGTTTAAAGTTTAGTTGTTAGTAGTAAGGGAGGGAGGGGGTGCGGCAGGGAGTAATTAGTGTTGAGATGAGAAGGTTGAACGGAACCAAAACAATTGGAATTTGAATGTTACAGACGTAGGAGGTGAGGAGGATGTGGACTTGTTTGAGGAAACGGAAGTGGTGATTCCCCTAGAGGGTTACCGCATAACGGCCATTCCCCCCTCTTCTTCTTGCTCTGTCTCCAATTCCCTATCCGACTTGGACATTTCAGACATGCCTACACTGTCCCCTGTCGTCGTCGTTGAAACGCCTGTCTCTCGTACACTCTCCAAGGCGCCCCACTCCAAACCACCACGCTCCTCCAAACCCGCTCTTTCCGCAACACGCTCCAGCACAAGAGTAAAACATGTTCCTCGACATGATGACCTCGAGGTCAGTAAGGACCCTCCACCTCCCTTCAAGACCTATGGTAAGAAAGGGATAAAAAAGGAAGAGGCGGATCCGTTGAGCTGCTTGCTATTAGAGGTGAAGCCGTTGATGATAAAAAGGTCAGGAGGGTTGACGGGAACGACAGTCCCGCGACGCTACACTAAACCAATGCCGGCCTCTGCTAAACTGGCACTGAAGGCAAAGATGAAGAGACCACCCAGTCCACCACAGTTAGAGGAGTTGTTGAGTGTTGGGGGGTCAGTGGAAAAGGTCACAAGTCCACCAACTCCACGACTGCCCAAAATAATCTCCCCTTTTGTAGGAGATCCTGTAATTGATTGCGAGACGGGAGAAACAGTCCACCCCTGCCTTGTTTGTGATAAGAAATACCGACTAAAGTCTTCACTAGAGAGTCATGTAAAGGTTCACGATGGAAGTGCGGCTAATACTTGTAGCATTTGTGGTCAGACAATGTCCAGACAGAGGGATTTAAAGAGGCATGTGGGAACGATACATCGAGGTCTGCTCGAGTCGGATGGAACTATTTCATTTCCTGACAATATTGACACTTTATTTCCTCCTAGGAGAAAGGGACGGCGAGGTAGTAGGACCTCCACTAATGGGGGGCTCATTGAAGACTTTAAAACCGAATTTTTACCATCTGCCGACGAAGACAGCCACCAGGGATATTATATTGAGGAAAATCCCCTTCTCCAACTTACTTTTTAAACTTTGGATAACTTGAGTTTATGACTCTGAGTTTGGTCCCACTTTGTCTTATTTTTATATTTTTAGACCTGTTGTTCTGCAAGGTTTGGGCACAGTCCTCTTTCTTACAACGTTATTATTGTGGAGTTATTATTATCTAATTTGTCGTAGTTGCATTTCACTAACGCGGCCTTACCTCTTTCTTATCTCTAGTTTCCAAAACTCTTTTATTTTAAAGTCGTCCTAAAAGTCTTGTTTATTTTGTTGGATGAAATGTTATTAGAATAGTAAAGGCTGTTAGTATAATATTTTCTTGCTTCATTTATCAATTGGTTGGTGAATAATTAATCAATGTAAAACAGTAGTTTGTGTTTCGGCTGTTGAGCATCGAAATTAAAAGTCTATTCAGAATCCTATAATGAAAAATATGTGAGTTTGTTACGGAGTTATTTGGCATTCTTTAAAGTATATAAGGTATAGTATCTGTTGGGTACGGAAGTTATTTGTAAACGTTCAGAGGAATCCCCTTCTCTACGGCATTTGTTGGCTACTAAATTATAAATCAAGTTCCTTTAGTTATAAGTGGAGATGTTCATGTCTGAGAGGGTTTTGAGTTGGAATATTGTGAGATATTAGATCCTAAAAATATTTTGGTTTCTCTGGTTGATTCCTTCTAGCAGCGGTTCAAGGGATAAAAAAGGAAGGGCGGATAGAGTTGGAGGACGACACGTACCCTACAAGTGGCCATAATAGCAATGACAGTACTAGTCATCCCTCCTCAATCTACGGAACGTACTCCTCCCACGAAGATCCATCCGTCTATCTAGAGCAGGACGAGGGGGCAGAGAACTATGAAGAAGGTGACCTAGACTCCAACGGCTATCCCACCAACCAAGATGGGGACGAGTCCCTAGAGTTTCAAGACAACTACGGGATGGACGAGGACGAGGATTTTGAAAACTCCTCTTCCCTAATCTCCTCAGCTTTATATGGAGATGGAGGTCGTGGGTTGAGCAAGCAGGCTCGACCACTCCCCCAACTCGTCAAGGCAACACCCGGGATGATGAGCCATAAACTAGCCTCAATGAAGGGCACAGAGCGGTCCTTGTTGGTTACCAACCACCAGCGGCTAACAATCCCTGAGTTAGAAGGTGGAATTTCCACACCCAACTTTTCTCTTACCAGACAAATCCTTCAGAAATCCGGAAACTATTCTCCGTCCGGACTAAAAAAGTTGATGCCTAAACTTGAAGGAGCAAGCGTGGGATATGGAGGGGGAGGGGGAGCGACGCTAGACCAAGCCGCTCCATATGTATGTGATCTTTGTGGGAAGCGTTATGTTCACCACAGATCCCTAAACGACCACAAAAAGTCACACACCGGAGCTACGCGATGTCCAATTTGTAACAAATCGTTCTCGAAAGTGGCCAACATGAGAGCTCACTATGCGGCACAACATGCCAGTAATACACCTCTTCCAGCCCTCCCAAAAGATGAAAATAGTAAGTGAATCACACCTACTACACTCTAGACTTCCTTCCTACCCAAAAACGCTAACTCAAAAGTGAACAACTACGCTTATTTACTAAGGCAGCCCTTTAACTTGAAAATTAGGTTAATTTGTGTGTAAAAATTGGTTTTATTGTTGTTTGTAGGTAGCTGTGAATTGAATTTTGAGAATTAGAAACCGCTGCTGAGGCTGCCTTATACTAAATGGGCTTAACGTTCATGGAGTATATATATATTTTGTCTGCTAATATTATTAGTTGTTGGATGATATTGACGCAAAGCGTTGGAGTTACTTTATTTTAATCCACCTGTCCCAGAAGTTGAGGACTTGTTAACTTATCTTAAAGCATGAAATCCCCTTGTTTATATTATATAATAATTGAAGTAGCCTTGAATATATTTATGTATTTTTAATTAAAGTAAGAGAGATGTGTCACTTGGTTATGCATTCTATAGGCTCATATTATATACATTCTTATGCGCTTATTTTTAATCCAGCTCATCCAAGTTATTTGTTAGAAGATAAATAATGTGGAGGTGTAGGAGGAGGAGTGGTTCGAATACTAGTTTGCCAATTATTAATCATAAAATTACTAAATAGTTATAAAAATATGAATAAAAGTTGAAAGTAGGTTTAGTTGGATCCGGGAAAGTATTGTATGTAAGAGGAAACCCGTTAAAATAGAAGAGGATGGAAAGGAGAGGTGAAATAAAATACCAACAAGAGATATTTATAAACTGAACAAGATATCCAGGATAATTATTTTTTTTATTGAAGAGTAATAAAGATGTAAGTTCTACTACTCGTTGCACAAGTCGGCGGCTCCGGGAACATCGGCATACCAATTGCAAAACTGAGCAGCAGGGTCATAAATAGTTCCAGTAGGACATGGATAAGTTATCGTATGATACTTGTCATCTCCGTCAGCCACACATACAAAAAACTGTCGGCAGTTGGTTGGATCTCGCATGGGACCGGGGGCATGGCAGGCTCCGTCGGAGGGTGGGGTTGTTGGGGGTCCAGTAGGACTTCCCGTTGACGTTATCACCGATGTTGCTCCGGTCGTCTATAAACAAAATGTAATAGAAGAATCCACCAGTAGTTGACCAGTTGGGTGGTTGGGTATCAACTTACGGCAGTAGCAGTAGGGTCTGTAGTTCCTATCGTGGTCGGCCGGGGGGTGGTTTCTTGTCCTACCAGAATTCGATATGCAGTTTTAACCAAGGGGAATGATTCGGAGCTGTGAATCCCTCGGAAGTCATCCGTCTCAATTGACCAGAACATCCCTCCGCCAAGACCCAATTCGTTAATCCAGTTGGACTATGAAAGGTATAAAAAGGTAATCATGAAACTCATTATAGGGCTTAATCCAGCTAAAATTGAACTTACTTTGAAAGCAATACTCTCAACATCATCGTAGCCTATCCATTGTCGGCCACTCACGGCATATGGGGCAACTACGTACACATTTCGGAACACTTCCCACTTTTCTGAAGCAAATTTTTCAAGGATCTGTAACCAGGTTGGACAAAAAGTTTAATATTCAAGAAACCAGAAGTTGGAGGAACATGGTTATTTTCTAAGAATGGATTATACCTCATTATATCCCAAAATTCCGGCTTCCCTTGTGTAAGGTCCGGCAGAAAGGGGCTGAGATGCCTTGGCATAAAATCCCGTATTGGAAGTGTCGTCCAGCATTTTTCCTCTACCGTAGGTTCCCATTCCAAGAATGATTTTAGATGGAGGAGCTCCTTGCTCAATCCAGAATTCGATTGCACGTTTCTATTAATTAGAAAAACCCCTTGAGTTGTAGTTATAAAACAGTACAGTGCCAGGACACATTATATATTTACAACCAATAATAACTAAATATATAAAGCTCCGTTAACGTTCTTTTCTTACGCAATTCCAATCTGAGAAATTGTTGGCAGCGTCCAACTGTGGGATCTGGTCATGTGGACTGTGATGATGGGTAAAATCCTCCCAAGCCTAATAGACAAATATCCAAAGACCATTATTGGGGGTTTTGTATATTATCCAAATAATTATTATATATGGATATTGAATAATTTTCACTCCGTGGAAGTCGTATGCCATCACGCTGATAAAGTCCAAGTACCTATTTTTAAAATGGGGTTTTATAGATAATGCCGTGGAAGAATGGATTTAGAAGATAGGTTATCTTTGCTTGTTTTTCTACCTGGACATTCCTGGAATGTCATAAGCTGCCCTGATAGTGTCAACTCCTGCAGAAACTGCCGCAGTCAGCAACAGTCCAACTGGATCAAAAGCGGCTCTCAATTCTTGGCAAAGCAAAATAAAGTTGGCCTATATTTTGGGAAGTATTATTTATTATAAATCCTGTTTATGTCAATTATTTGGGGGATTTAAGGTGTACCTGATCAATTGGTCGACCTCCACGCTGAGTAGGATACTGCAATATTCCATAAAATCCAAAATTCTAGTAAACTATTGTTAAAGTATGTAGATAACTTGCAACTTGCCTCCCAATCCAAGTCGAAACCGTCAAAATTATACTTTATCAGGAAGGGGATGACACTTTCTATGAAGCTTTTTCGGGATTCCGCTGTTTCTGCCATCTAATATAAAATCGTTAGCCACACGTCTGAATTATTCGAAACAGTAAATTAAAGGTTATAAAATATCCCTTACCTTTGAATAGAGTTCCGAACCTTCATTCCAACCTATAGACGATATTATAGAGTTGCTAAATCTTAGTTTCTCAAATGAATGTAAAATAAGTAATATATAGTTTATTCAGAGTTTGGAAATGAGGAGACGCCTTTTTTATACCTCCAACGGCCAAGAGGAACTTTGCTGCTGGGTTCTGCTGCTTCATATTCGTAAACCTTCGCATCGCACCTGTAAAACCATCCTCCTCCATGTTGAGCCTTATTTTGCAGACATTTTGCAGGAATTATTAAGGATAAAGATACCTCGTCCCCAATTCTCTTCAAGTTCATTATATTCGTCCAGAATCTTGAGTGTAGAGTCTTCATTCAGACCCGAAAATCCGTACACAAAGTGAGTACAGATCATTGGATTTATTTCTTCAACATCAAATTTCCCATTTCCAGGTCGGTATCTATAAAAATGGATATCAAGTCTTGGTTTTATTTAACTTTTAGCCATTTATGGTAACGGTCCGTTTGTCTCACTTACACAGCCCATGATCCATAGTAGCAAACCACCTTCTTGGCTGTCCCTGAAATCAAACACTGATCTTTTACATAAACTTTCATTTTCATAGCTTTGCTTGTTTGGATTAAAAGTCATAAAAATGTGTAGAGTTATAGCAATAGTTCAGTCTTGGGTTATAATTTTTGTTAAAATCCAACCTTGGTTGGGCCCTGCAGGGGAAGCTGAAGTAAAAACTAAAGCTACTCCCAAACAGAGTAAAATTGCCAAATAATTCATGATGCTGTGAGTGTTGACCAAAAACTGGAGTCGTCCTGTCCAGACCTAAAAGTGTACAAGTAGCTGGACAGGGTTGAGCCAACAATTTATACGACATGACTACACGATAACACTGACATTTCCATCAATCAAACCATGTTCTGATAAGTCCAATTAACGTTATCCGTGATTGAATAACGCTGGACTAATAATTCGGGCTGCTTGTTGAGACAGTCAGAGTCAACTATGAAACTGTAAATCACGCTTTGCTTAGTCAAAAAATTCGGACATCAATGTAATTTAACTGCATGTTTGTTGGAGGACATGTCATTTCAAGTGTTTATTTCCAAATCAGGTTTAGTCCACATCATTAGTTGATTTGGCTGTGGGAATTATCCACCGATCGATCCATCATCCATCAATCCTCCAGTGATTAAACCTAAGTTTTTATATGCGTTTGTTACTACTTTAGATAGAGTATGAACCGGTCCTACCTAGCATCTTCTGCGGAATCTCTAACGAACGACGTGTCTATGCATCAAGAACGTCCACAAACCTTTTGTCAGAATCCAATTATTTATTTATTTAATTACAAATTTTGATTTAAACAAAATGCTTTCTTGGCCATGCTCTATAACAAAGATTTTTAAACGGAAGAAGAAGAAGGAACACTAAACTACGACATTGGTTTTATATTATTGTTATCATTAAGTGTTTAATTATATTCCCCACCGGCAAGTAATAAAGAGATGGGTGTTATTTATTGTTTTCCATGATTAATAAAAGAACAGATTTAAAGAACGCTGGTTGTTACGTTTAGTTTTAAGACAGAATGCATGGTCCGACGTTTAGTTTAGTTACTGCAACCGATGCTTTCATGGAAAAGTAACAATGTAGTTAATAAATCACGTATCAATGATCTTCTTATTTTCTTATTGATACAATCAGCACCTTCATTCACATTTTTAGTGTGATATATTATAAGCTTTATCATTCTACGAATCGGAATCATTCATACGTATACGTCTCAGTGACAATTCATGACTTGGCGTGCGTTGGCTCGCATACTTTTGAGCCAATAATTTTGACTTGGAACCTAAGCATGGTTAGCTTGTAAAGCGTTTGGCTTGTTCTGATAGATATATGCATCGATTTGGAGTTTTGAAGAGGGCGAGCGTCGGCAACGGTAGGAACGTTTTTTTTATCACAGTGGAACATGATTTTAAGATTCCATTTTATCAAGAGATCCAGGCAGAGTTCAGTGGCTTGTTGACAGATTTTGAATAATTCATGTAAATTACTATAGGATGCAACAATTGCTGTAGTGAAATGAGCATAATATGCAATACGATGTGGATGTCTTAAGGCTTGGCTTTTTTTCTATGCATTTTGTATGTAAAATGTTCTGAAACTCGAGAGTTAAAAGGAAGTCCAAGAAAGGTAGCTTTTACTTTACTATGTTGAAGAGTTTTGCAGGTAACTTCTTCTAATCCAAAACCATGATCTATATGTCAGTCTACCTGGCTAAGGGGCTACGGTTTATACCTATAGTCCCTGGCAGACGGGGGACGGAGTCTCGTAGTGTCTGTAAGCAAACGAAAATTGCAATAAGGATGTACGGTACAAGATTTACTGAGAAATTAAATTGTATAGGTCCAGGCATTTGCATAGATCATTTGCATTAATTGGATCCGGCGACCATCTCGTAAAAACCATTCCCATTTATCAATTTATTCCCTTTCCTCTTCTAGTCTTATTACTATACTGTGAGTGACCAGATCCTTGCTTCAAGTAGTTACACTTTAAGTATTTTTGGCAGTATAAATAAATTAGATCCGAGGTCATAGGTCATCATTCCCTGCATTTACTCTTCCAGTCTAATTTTTTTTGGTGTGGAAGAATTCCAAATCTTGTACTGTGTCTGTGTTTGACTGTTTTGGTAGAAAACTGGAAGGGAGGAGTACCAAAAATAGAAATTGAATGCTTAACTTTTACCTATTCATCATCTTAAAAGAGAACGCAATCCTGAACAAGTTTAGATAGTTTAGTTTGGTTCATGAATTGTTTTTTCTGTTTTTTTTCTCTCATAAAAGTCAGAAAAGTATTAACTGAAAAATAGACTTTTCACACATTTGCTACTGTAAGTTTTTTTGTTTTTACAAAAGATTGGCTTAAGTGAGTCTGAACTAGTTTTTAAAAGGTTTCAAACTTTCACTAAAGCTCGAGATAAAGCTTTTTTAAAGCTTTTTTCATCGTTGTTTTCACAGGAAAGATCTCCACCTCTTCGTTACACTAGTGAAGAAACTCATCCACCTAATCAAGCACCAGGCTCATATTCATCTACCTAATCCACATCCAGTCAACAGACTTGGAGCTTTGAAGAGCAATTCAAGCAGATAAAAAGGGTAAGGATGATTTTTTTTATTTAACATTTAATCCAGCGCTTGAGTATTTATCGTACCTTGGCTTCGCTTTCCAGTAAAAAAACTGGTCTTCTAGCACCAAGTATTTAGTACAAATAGCCTATCAACCCATTCATGCCTAGCTGGGTATGGTACTCCATGTTATGCAATAAAGGATTAACTAAAAAGAAGTGTAGTCTTTGCATCATAAAGAGATCCTTCTCAGGATAAGCTTATTAGTCTACGGAGATAAGGAGAAGCATGTAAAAGGCATGAACGAGAGTCGTTTTTTAGACTAAGTGCAGGTGTATGGGTCCTATCCTTAGTCAGGCAGTCTACTACACAAATATAACACGCCTCTCTATGTAAAAGTTAAAGTTCCACGATGAGTTTTACGTGCTAGATCTATCTATCTCTCCTTATGTCTGTACCGAAACGCATTTTATTCCATTTTGGCTGTACTTCCATTCCATGACTATTTAGTATTCGGAACAGGTGTCAGGAACCCGGAATGGAATATCCGGAATAGAATTTTCCTCCCGTTTCAACAGCAACTCATGTACTGTATTGCTTCAAATAGTGTCCCGGGACACTAATTAATTTTTCAGTTTTTTGGGGTCAAATTTAACATATAATTAAGTGGGGCTTATGGGGTTACTAATTGTTATAAATGGGGGGGGGGCACTATTCGGGCTAAGACATTTTCTCATCTCATTTCAAAGGAATTGAGCCGGGTGTGTGTGTAGCAGTTGGATGTTGCAGACCCTATGTAATGTTTGTCTCTCATCCGTCCGGACCGAACCCAATCACTATTGATAGCTCAATTTGTTGATAAGGCTTTGTTTTTCTCCCCATAAAACGGGGAAATCCATGATTACTCCCAAGATTAATTGATTAGTTTAAAGGTCATGCATGCTATTTCTTCCGATTAGAGCTCGCTACCGACCAAAACGGCGGCCTCATATCCTTATGACAATCTAGCATTGTTTTTCTGATGTTATAAATCTAATTAAGAATATGTTTTACACTATTTACAATCGCTGGGGTGGGGCACCTTTATGAAGTAAAATGTATGCTCCTTCAAGCAGGTTTATTCTGCTGCATAATTCAGTTTAATCCAGCGAGTATGAAAAAATCTTGGCTGACATTTTTGCTGAAATATCTCGTATAAACTTGGGAAAATTGTAACTTGAGTGGAAGGTTGTAGGTCAAAAGTTCGAAAACGCAAAGTTCGAACGCCTAAAGTTCGATTTTTTTTGGTGCGAAAGGCCTTTATATCGAAAAAACGAAAGTTCGAAAACCTAGAGTTCGAAATTTTACAACTTGTGCTTGCTGTGTCTATACTTACTTCTCAGTACTTCTCTTTATTATTCCTGCCGTATATTATTTGCATTATCTATGCATGGGAAAATTAGCCTATCCGGTACGATTGCCTGCAAGCAAGAGATAAGAGATTCTTCCACTCCTAATATTACTCTGTCTTGAAGAAATATTCTGTGTTCAGAACTAGCAACTGTTATTTTAACTTTTAAAAATGTCTCTTGAAATAATTCTAACTGCACAAAACAATGATTAAATCTTAAATATGATAAATCTTATGTAATTTTGGATCTTGGATTGAACTTAATAAAGTTGATTGTAAATAACATGTTTTCGAACATTAGGTTTTCGAATTTAAGGTTTTCGAACTAAATTTTTTTTCGAACTTTTGATTTTCGAACTTATGGCTTTCGAACAAAAAAATTCGAACTTTCGACCGATCACCGATGTGATATGATATTTTGATGATAATAAAATAAAGCACCAGTTTAGTCCCTCCCTCTGTTTCTCGTTTATTAAGAGGTGTAAAACCTCTTTATGTGAATGAACTTTCACTCTGTCCGTCCGTCCGTCCGTCTGTCTGTCCGTCCGTTCGCGCTCTAACTCTCGAACGGTTTAACTTTTTGAACTTCTGTTTTCGGATTTTA